>ARYC01021200.1:0-20649 GCA_000711775.1 Oxytricha trifallax
GGCCACCTATTGCTGGTTTGAATTTTTCTGCAGGAATTTCGAATTCTTGAAATGGGAAAAGGATTTGCCCTCTTATGAAAGCATAATTGAGAGATTTGAAGTTCATCTTGATGATCATGAAGATCTCCTGTTCACTTGGCATTGGGCCAGGTCCCTGGCATCATCTTACAAGTTGAAGCGCATTTCACAAGAAATGAGGGAGCACCTCGTCGCGACCAATCTCAACGACTTCAATGCCCAACCCAGCCAGGCCCAGGTGGACCTTGTCAACGCCGAAATGTAGAAGCTTGAGAGGGTGAGCCAGGACAAGGTGTACTCGGGGCTGCAGGCAGTCTACATCGCAAACCCCTGGGCACCCCGTGTCATCATCGATCACTTCTCCGGCGTGTGGGAAAAGGTGGAGACGTACCAGCTGAGAAGGTGGTACTGGGAAGAAATTGTGTACAAGTACGACATCAAGGCCAGCGTGGCAGGCAGCTCAACTATGACCAAGGAGGAGAAGAAGTACTACGACAAGATTTGCAAGATTGTTGAATGATATTATATATTTAAACTAGCATTTGATTCATTGTTGATTAATTTCTAATTCGCAAAATTCGTTGAAATTTTACTCTTGGGGTTTTAGCAATAAAATTAATTCACATAATTATTATATATAAAGCTCATATATATATTCTATTATACTTCTTAAATAAAATTAAATTTATCATAAAATATTCTTAATCAGCATTACCCTAAATTCTCATGTATTTGATAATTATAAGATTAATTTGCTATAAAACTCTATTTAGTTGCAAGGATATCATATTTTATATTATATATAGAGAGGGAAATTGATGAAATTAATAGATATTTGTAAATTTTTGTAAATATAAAATAATGCCCTCAATTCAGATGATAATTTGAATAAAAATATGGCGCTTTTCACTTTATTTCCACAAGTAGGGGAAATGTTTCACTGTCAATGACACAAAAATTGTTCAAGTAATAGATTCTTTTAATGTTGAAAATGAAGTCTCTGCAGGTGTTTTTGAATTTTCTCTTTGTTTTTTTTTGTTTTTTTCTGGCCGTTCTTTATCAACAATTTGTTTTTTAAATCGAAGTAACTGAATATGTTCACGTTGAACTTATAAAAATGAGATTGTAATCTTTGAAAGTATAAGGAGTTTATTTGTAAAAAATGTTAAATTTCTCTTGGTTACCTTGAATCTGAACTTTGATCACAGATTCACAGCTATCTACCACTTTGTCTTTTCAAACTTGACTTAGCAGACATTCTTTTCTAATGAAGCTTTGGCGTTTATCATCCAAAAACTAGTAAGTATTATTTATCTGGATTGTAAAGTTCCAAACCTTTTAAAATGTACATAATTAATATAATTATCATAAAATTAATATATTTGTCTTTAGTAGATAAGCATGGAATTAATATCAATCGTTAGCTTAAATATCTACGTTATTTTCGAAGAACATAACTAATTGAGTGGTATCTTCCTCTTAATCACATTATATTTAAATAAATTCAGATAATCCAAGTACATTTTAAATAATAATAACTATATTGACATGAAATGCGGTAAAAAATGCTTCACTGTCTTTGCATGTAATATCAAATTCTTTCTGTGGTGACCATCTTTTCTGTAAAATTTAAGTTTTAAACTGTACTACTTTGCATTAGGCATATGCATCATTTACTCCACCTGCTTTAATATTTTCACAATAAAAATAAACATCGACTAACATCTTGATATTAATAAGACTTTTATTGCTGTTATTCTTTGTTAAGTCTGAAAATGCAGTTGAGTGCTAATACTAATGTACTCTTTTTCACAGTTCAGTTTCATTGATATCTATATATTCATCTCGTTAATCATCAAGAAATTAAGTAAATCATGATGATTTACATTTTATATTTAAATGCGTTCTTGATGCCTGTATACTAGATGTAATCCTTGAAAGAAATGCCGACTTTATCTAAAATCTCCTCTAATTTAATTTTTCTTCCAACTGCTCCAATTCTCAGAGGTTTGTAGTATGGGGTGGGTAATTGATTAATATCATACTCCTCGTTATCCATTTGATTTCATGGAATTAGTATTTTAATTAAATTCTCTGGTATATTTCACTTAATATATGTAATTATAATTACCATAAATAAATTTGTCAAAGCTGATATTGAAGAACGGATTTAAGCCATATGCTTGGTGATGTTGATCTGTCTCTTGCTGTGAAATCATAGATGTAAACATTTTGGTTATTATATTTATATAACAGATTCAAAATTATATTTTATCACTTACTTTCTTTTTGATATTTCATTGTAGTCTTTTATTTATATATCTATTTAAAAAAATAATTAATCATGAGAAGTTTTAAACACAACCAATTACTTAAACTCTATAATATCCGTTATTTAGGAATTTTTGATTGGCACAGCTACTGGTATTAAGACTATCAATGATTTAATGTGAATTTTCAATTATTGCTTATGGCATGCATATTCCATAGTTGCTGTTATTTATATGACTTTGCTGCATTAATGGGCTTAATTATGTATATAAATTAAAATAATTATAATACATTACCTTGCCCACTGCCACTGTATCTATACTTCTTTTCCTGAGCATTGCGTTTATAATCCTAAATCAAGCCTTCAATAATTGTTAATGTAATTTCTGGCTTTAAAGTATTCTCTGCTCTTATATTTTTCTTAAATACTTTATGTATTTTTTAAAATAAAAACCCAATTAAAATTAATAAAATAACAGCTCTCTGGTTATTTTCTTTCCCACTGAACTTATTTTAATTGCAATATTAATTTTCTCCATTTAGCACTAACTTTTAGACATAATTCTCAATTTCGAAGAACCTGCTCTTCAAGTCAGTTTTAATAAGTTGAGTAATAAATATTCATTATTTTCAAATAATTAAAAAGAACCTAAAAAAATTCACACTAAATTCCTTGTTAAACTCTGTTAATTCCAAAAATTATTCTTTAAATGAATCTCTTCCTCTCTACTATTACTGAACTTATATCTTTAATTCAGATTCTTTGCTTTTTATTGTTTTATTATCCTATAAGCATTTAAATAAAAACAATTAATTATACCATAGTGATAAGAAAGTATTTCAATAATAGAATATTTTTTTCATTAAATTACATATAATTACTTTAAAAAATAATGCAATTTTGATAGTCCTTGCTCAACTATTAATAACTAGCCTCAAGTTCATCGATTCTTGAATCTTCCACTCTTTCAATGTGATTAAGTTGATTTTTAATTTGGATTATTTTATCCCCAAGCAATTCTTAATTTGTCTCTTACTGTGAATAATTTTTCATCTGCTTTCTTCTTAAACTTTTTTTAACATAATAAGTGATTTTATAAGTTTCATTCTTAAAATGAATTGATTTAAAGTTTATGCTTTTGAACTCAACTCACTTAATATTGCATTTAGTGTTTCTTGACATCTACTTCACTCTATTTCTAGATCATTCCAATTTTATCGAATTTCTTGGCTTTAATTGAGGTCAACTTCTTATCTAAATCTTAGATTGTTTAAGTCTTTTTAGGTTAGGCAAGTTTCCAGTTCTTACACTTACTGAACTATCTCGTCGAATTTTGATTGCAAAATATAAAAAAAGTTAAAGTATACTAGTATTTTTTGTCTCTTGATATAAAATACTTTAAGCTTTAAATCGTACATTTGACTGGCCATTTCGTCAACTTGCAAGATGGAATTAAAGAACACTCGCTCGTTGCTGCGGCCTCTCTCTAAAACCATTTTCATTTGTTCTTTGATTAACTAATGAAAAAATAATAATAAAAATAACAAAAATTATTATAATAAGGAATTAATTAATTAAAATATATAATAAACATGAATATGAGTAATATTTGCCACTTCTTGGCATTGAACTTGAAGTAGCAGAACTGCTTTAAGTTTCATTAAATTACTCTGACCCTTTCCTTTTCGATTATATAAATCTCCTCTATATCTAAACTAACTAGCCTCTTAACTTAAAATGAATATCAATAAGTTCTAAGAAATAAAATTATCAACTCTTTAATTTTGATAAACTAAGAGTTTTCATTTTCTAGAGACTACTTGTTATTTATTTCTCTATCTAAATTTAACCTCAATTCTTTAAGCTTCTAGGAATATGATGGTTTTATCTCAACATATCAGCAATTATTCTTTTTATAATTTAGATTCAAGTTGTTGTACTTTAGAAAACATCTAATTGTTATAGGCAGGAATATATTTGGTTATATTTTGCAGATTATTAAGAGGTATTTGAAGTCATTGTTTATTCATAACTTTCTTAATGATGGATACTAGTGAGTTGCTGTTGTTATTATCGATCATAAATCTTTGAAAATTCAAAATTGTTAGAAATTCTAAGTCAACGTAATAAAATTATTAGTTATTAAATTCAATTAAAAATGGATTAATATTTTAGGTGAAGAATGCAAAACCTCTCTAATTGTCAGACACTTATTCTTTTATTTTCTCTTAGTAAGTATTCATTTAATTAAACTTGAACGTTAAATAACAGATATTTAATACTTAAGATTTACTTATGTTTGAAAATTTCAGTTTTAGATAAGCAATTTAAAATTAGGATTTCTGAACTGCGAAATATTAGATATTAAAGAAATTTCTCCTAATACAGGAAAATTCATATTATACCTACAAACTATTCAAATTTATAATGATAGGTTTCTTCACAGAATCAGAAATGATTTTATAAATATATGAAAAAATATAATCTCAAAGTGCAAAATAAATAGAATAATTTTTACAAATGACTATTAGTCAATTTGTGTCTTTATTTATTTCAATTTTTGTAAATATATTTAGTTCAGTTTTAATAAATTGAAATATATGCCGTTTTTTGTATTTCTGTTTAAATAAATTCCCAATCTTTTGTATTTTATCAATATTTATGATTTTAATTGATGTTAATTGCTTTCATTTATCTTGGTAATGTTAGTTATCTTTAATTTTTATTTTTTCCTTAAATTTTACTGATGTTCATTTAATAAATGTATAAAATATAGAATATTATATTTAAGGCTAGTTTTAATGTCTAAGCTTCCATAGTTTATTCATTTAACCTTTCTTTCAGCATCATAATTTCCTTCTACAAAATATTAATTTAATCAATCTTAGCTGCCATATCATAAAATTGTGATTAATTCTAATTCCCAGTATCATCAAAACATTTTTTAAGTCATATTTATATTATCATAATTTACAGAAAATAAGTTGTTTTAAGTATAAGATAAATTCTAGGATGAATCGCTCTTTCCATAATTCAATAAGTCAAGTTTCTCTTATTTGTGTTTCTTAGCTTCTCTATATTTTTCCAGTAGTTTGGCTTTCATCATTGAGTCTATCCTTGGAAGAATGAGCTGTATTGTTGTAAATATTGTATCATATTGGTAGTACTATTTTATTAGTAATCTGATGCTGTAATGTTAAGACTAAACTCTTCAGCATCTATAAGAACACTCTAGTCTTGTCTAGATAGTTCATTATAGTAAATATTAGTGTCTGTGAAATGCTATTAATCTTTCAATTAGGATTGAGAACGTCAATATTGAAGGGCTAATTATTTTTAGTATTATCTTAGGCATAAGAATCATAGTTTTATTAGTTGATTTTACTTTGAATGAAACATATCAATTGAATTATCGTGATAGCTCTGTTCTTGAATCTAGCTGTGTAAATTGTTGGTTTTTTAAGATGAATTGTGTTTATTTGTTTACTAGGAAGTTGAGGAATCATCCAAATTTCTTAACTAAGAATTGCTTTTGAATTCTGGATTTGGAGTCATTATGTTGTAGGTTTTATTATTTGAAAAAGTCTAATTTTACCTCTAAGTCTGTGGATAGTTTCTTTAATCCTACCTATGGATCTTTTTGCTTTGAATTAGTAAGTGAGGGATGAGCGGCTTCTTAGTTTTTGAATTGCTTCTTATATTAGAATCTAATTTTACATTTAGTTAAGTTAAAGCTCTTAATTATAATTTTCAGCTACCTAATGTAAATCTAAGTTAATATTTTCCTTGAATTTATCAAACACTCTTCAATTTTAAATTCCATAAGTTAATTTCTTTCAAATACATTAAAGTAATTTTTAATTGAATTAAACTCTTCTCTAATTTTTCAAGCTATAAAATTTTCATGATCTTTCAACACCTCTTGAAACGATTTCGATTAGCTGAGCACATCCTCGTATCTCGTTCTTAAGTATTAAACTAATTCATTAACTAGTCTTAATTTTTGTTATAATATGACATTGATTTCTAGCTCGTAGTTTGCATTACATTTCTCATTTACGCTAAACCCTTTCTTTTTTGAAGTGTCTCTTTGCAATGAAATCTCTTGTTTTAGAGCAAAATTTCAAAACTGTAATAGAATGCCTGAATTAATGTTACGTATGACATATGTTACTAGCCAAAATTATTTTTGAAATTGAATAACAAAAATTATCTCTCAGAATATTAGTCAAGGGGATTTATTTAGCATCCCTATCAGAATGGTTAGTTCTAATAGTTGATAAACTGTTGAATGCTGTGGTTGCAAGTTTTATTTGCAATTTAATATGTTATCCAAGCATATGTTGGGAGATCATTTAAGCAGCTAAATCAAAGTCACAAAGCTAAAAAAAATCGTATTTATAGTTTTAACTTTAAAGTCTGATGATTAAGCAAGGCTTATTTTTCATTTCAAAAGGCTCGAATTTTAACTACTAAGATAATTCATTCCTGTTATACTAAGCTATTCAAAACAACTAATAAAAATCTTGAATATTTATTGCTATTTTTTATATTGCATCAGATTACCCTTATACATTTATTTTAAGATTAAAACTTTGCTTTAAATGATCATGAATAATTAAATCATGAATTTATTCAGGTACAACTGCAATATTTGTACTTTAGTGATGGCTAGTGATATATAAAATAAGTTTCTCTTATTGTTAATATAACAGGCACTGCTTTTAAGGCAAAATTACTATATGAGCCATTTGATTTTGTTGCCAATAATTAAGAAATTTTTGAATTCTTACGCTAGAGTCAGTGGGCCCGAAAATTATGATGGAAAAGTTTTTATTCAAACCTGATTACTACAATTCCAATTTTTAAGCTTACTTAATAATTTTAAATACTTCATTTCTCACTAACTACGATATAAACTTTGAGAGTTTAAATTTTCTTTGATGAGCAAGTTAAATATGAACAGTTTAGCTTAATTGCTAGAGGTGATATAGTCATTTGTGAATTACTGAATGTTATTTTAAGAAACAAGAAAGGGGTTTAAAACTTTTCCTTTTAATTGGTTGTTCCTCAGAAGTGATTACGAAAGGAAAGTCAACAGTTGAGAAAATTGTGAATTCAAAGTTTTCCAGGAGAGACAATTAATACTTCTTTGTTTGACTAAACACCCCTCTAAAAATAAAAGCATTTAAATTCAAAGTGCTAATCTTTGAAGTTGAGACTTGACTTTTTGAATCAATTTTATAATAATTTGAGAAACTTCAATTTCCAGTACTGAAAGATCTAATTCTATTGCCATTTTTAGTTTTTCCTATACCTTACTACATATAATTTGATTTTAATTACTATATAAGTTAATTTTTAAAACTAAATTTCTGTTTTTTTTATCTGTATTTCTTGTTGATGAATTGTGATTTGTATTGTTCATTGACATGTTTTGAATATCGATTGTTTTAGCAATTGAGCTCGATCCATCATTCTACTATTATGATAATATCTGAACTTATCTTAGCTTTTTAAGCCTGTATAATACTTTATATTTGACAGATTAGGAATTACTTGAGATAATTTGTTTTGTAAAGCAATTTGCTTTCATTATGAGGTTTGATTAACCTAAGGACTTTGGGTTTTAATTCATTTTTGATTTGAATTTAAAAATTCAAATTAAGTATTTAATTGGCAATATAAGTTGCTGATGAATGAGATGAAAAATTAATTTGATTTTGAAATTCAGGAAAAGTAAAAATATAGTTAAATTTACACACAAAAGAAGTACTACGAACATTTTTAGGTTCAATCTTGGATAAGTTTATCATCAGGGTCTTCAAAAAGCTCATCATCTTCATCTACTGTCACAATCTCATTTTTGTAGTTTCCATCTCTTTTAGTTCCTTTTAAATCCTCAGTCTGATTGATATTTGATTGAGCTAACTAAATCAACTCAAGATCTTTCTTTAGTTAGAAATAACTTTTAATCAAAATTTCAACTTCTCTTAGTAAATTATGTATCTTCATATCGCTTTTTTTATCGATAATTCTTCTCAAATTCCTAAACTTACTTCTTCGTGATTTGATTCTTCCCTAGTACTGAGAATCCTTTTACTTTTTTTCCTTGCATAGCTTAAACATAAATACTTTGAATTTCCTTGAAATAAGCAGTTTACAGTCTAAAGGATAAAGGACTCAAGCAGAGGTATGATTTGACGACCTAATGTTTTGAGATTATCATAGATTACTCCGAAGAGTGTCTTATTTATCGTGATTACCTCAAACTTGTTTAAGTCTTGTAATTATGTAATTCGATGTTCATTTAATATCTAATCCACAATATGATTTTGTTGGATTTATCTCACCACACTGTCAATGCTGCTTTTAATGTTCTAATCATTTTAGTTGTTCTCAATATTCTATAAGTTCACATAGAAACAGATTTCTTAGTAGAGAATATATCTTAAAAATTATAAAAATATTCCCTAAGTTATCTAATTGATTACTATCTTCATCTTATTCGTCATAGAACAAAAGATGATCTAATCCTTAATATCCTTATCCGTTTTATTTAGATCTTTTATAGGATTAATGATAGGTAGATAAGATAAAAACATCAATAAAAAATATATATAATTCTTCACATAAAATAATACAAAAATATTTATATTCAAACAAAAAGAATTAAAGTTAGTTGATATTTGAATTGGAAAGTGAACTTTTCTACTTTTAGAAGGCTTGTATCTTAACTATTTTAATATCTCTACTACTATCCTCATTTTTCTTAGGTCTAATTTGGAACTAGGCTTTCTTACTCATATCTAGAATTTCCTCTTTCCATCAGCTTCCTTGCTTGATACTATATAAATTAGATTTCAAAATACAATTCAATTTTGACTAGGTTAAATTTTTAATTGTTTTAAATTACTTACATCTTCAAATTTAGTATTAGAGTGGTTATGCTTAAGTGTATCAACTTCTTTTTAGTCTCTTTCTGAAAAAGGAATTTATAAACTTTCAAACTGGCATACTTTCCATCAAACCTCTTATTCTCGTTATTTTTGTAGTAGTTCAAATTTTTTAAGAAAGTATTGAAGAAAAACTGTGAATGAGATTTCTTCCAAATGTAGAGGTCAGGAAATTTCCCGCTGTATTTGTCTATCCATTCAAATTTATTTAAATTTATATAAACTTTAAACTTTATGTATTCAGATGTTTCTTCTCATGTGTTAAGATTTGAAAGCTACATATGAAAAAATTATTAACAAATTTTACTGGCAAATTGCCGAAATTTGTAAGAATATTTTCATTTAATGACATTAGCAATAAACTTACCTCAATAGAGTAAGGAATATTCTTGATTTTATTGCAGTTTCAGCAAAGTAGACATCGGTTTAGGCTAGGTAATTAATATATAAAAAGCATTTTTCCTGCATTTTTACTATTTGCTCTACAATTGTAGTAACAAAGTTTCTCTGAAAAAATTAGTTCTAAAATCCATCTTTCCTTTGAAAAAATTTGTTGTTAAAATGAGTTAAAGATAGTTTTGTACAGCTAATTAATAATATATGAGAAATTATTTTTAAGCAATAGTTAAGGCAGTTCAACAAGTCAACAATTTATGGCCACTTTAAGAGATAATATTATATCAATTTTTTCATTAATCCAGTTTATTAATCAGGTTATTTTAACTTTATATTTAAATAAACATATTCCTAAAAACTTATCCGAATGAGAAGTAATTGATGCCATATTATTATCTTTTTAAATTGCAAAAGCATTTTCTTTAGATTTTTGGATGTAAAAATAATATCAGTGTATTATTATTTCCCATTTTTTGCTAGAACTTTTCAATTAGTTTTTCCTTAAAGACAACATGGCTGCCAATGATGAAGTTTAATTTAGTTGCATTATTAATAAATTTATATAATTATATAAAAAGATTGTTACTTTATCAATTTAAAACCTTTGCCAAATTAATTTTTAAACTACCTTTAGATTACATTTTTTATTTTAAATAAATAAGTGTTTAAGTTTCAGTTTAATTTTTTTAATTTAATAATCTTTTATTATTATAAATTTTGATTTCTTCATCTATTTCTTGAATTATATTTGATATAAATTAAATTATTTATTAGAAAAATAAATATAATGATGTCTCTTCTTATTAGTCTGTCACTCATAATACTCATTATTTAGGAAGCCATTTTTCTAAGGAGTTGTATGTTAACAGTACTTAAGGATCGATGATAGCTGCTGGTTTAACTTAAATTAAGAACTAAAATTAAAGAAACCCTCATAGTAGAACGTAATCATCAAATTACCATGCATTTATGACTTAATTTTTAACTCATAAACCATAGATTTATTCTAGATATTCTTAACTTAATACATTTATTGTAATTTACTCAAAATATGTTCTATATCTAACCACTCATTTTTTTAAAATTGATATTGATTATAAAAATTAATGCATAAAGTGGAATTATCTTATTAAACTAAGTAATTAATCATAACTTCTTAAGCCTTTAAAAACAGCTCGAGACATTCTCACAACAAAGAGATAGCCAACTCTAAAATCATAAGAATCCAGTTAAATCTACATTTTATGGAAATATTACTGAAGTTGCATGACGAAACAGTAAATTAATTTCAAAAATAGTGTCAAAAGAAGATTTTAAGTCCAATCTTCAACATTTCCAATATTCTAAGTAGCAACAGTAAAATAAATGCAATAAAATTTTACTTCTAAACTAATAACCTAGCTCCTATTTATATTAATAAATTTTTGTTAAATTACAGTGAGTTTTTTATATTTTTAGATTAGCCTGGCAACCAAAATATAAACCAAATGAATATCTTTTAAGTAAATTACTATTAGCAGAAAGAGTCTCTATAAAAAATGCCCATAACAAATCAAGCAAAATCAGGAGATATGAACATAAGCAAAAATAATTTACTTTAATAATAAATGTTTTTAAATTCCTAGAGAACAGCTGCATCAAATGGTACAAGTAGTATAAGTTAAAATAATACAAACGATTTTATTTAAAGAAATCAGAATTTATTGAAGAAAGTGTAAAATCAACAAAATTATTATAATATGACTTAGTCGCAATATATGAATGGGGGAGGAAATTTGAATCAATTTCAAACTTTCTAAATATTTACAAATTCAATTATTTGTCACAAGAAAATGATGAAGATTAATTTAAATTACTTATATAGAGGTAAGAAAAATGACAACATTTAAAAGGCAATTGATACCTTGAAAAAAAATTATAAAGGGCAGTTTCCCAAAACAAGTCATAGAGCAAAACAAGTTAAATTTGTCCAAGACCAGCAATATCTAAAATACTAAATAAATTATACTGGGAATGAGGCCATAAACAACTTCTAATATAGGTAATTTAGTACAAAAAAGATAATATTGATAAAATAGATAAAAATAGGAAATTAGAGAAATTAAGATTAATTATTAACTTATTAGTAATATTAACTGCCATGATATAGGGGTACCATTAATCATATTTTGATTTAAATTTAAAATCTATTAATTTTAATTAATTATATAATTAGTGGGCAGGTGGGCAGGCAGGGTCCTAAGCAGCCCACTTTTGTAATTAAATATATATATTTATTTATTAAATTGCAATTTATTAGAGATGCGCATTGCGATGTCTTCAGTACCCCAAAAGATGACGATCTGAAAGCAATAGGTTATCTCCACATTCTTGATGCACTTTACGATATCCTAATTTAGCGCAAGAACAGTAAGATTCACAGCATGTGGATATACGGGCCCACAAACACCGGGAAGACAAAAATTACTCACATTCTTGAGGAGATATTCGTTTGTGAATAATACGTGCAGTCTAACTCACATTTCCACGTACCCATGAAGCAAGGCAAGTCGGGTGAGCCACAGATTCTTATAGCAAACGAGATCAATCTGACAAAAGCATTTGGATCATCTGGTATAGCAGGGATGAAGCGGTTGATGGAGGGTGAAAAGATGGCTATTGAGCAGAAATACGGCGGAGTGGAGTACAAATACATAGGCTGCTTCACTGTGATCACTTCAAACACTCTGCCCTTCAAAAGCATGGACCCCGAAGATGCTGATGCCTTTATGGTGCGGTGTCTTATCTGCAAATCAGAAATTCCTACTTAGAGTGGGGAGGAGGCATTCCCTTTGACCGCACCGATGGTTGCAAAATTTTTCAATGCAAGATTTCTAGCCGGTGAAAAGGAGAAGAATGTGACAAACTGAACCATCAGTCCGTGGGCCTCAAGCAGCTCCGTATGAAGTCTAGTGGTCTCAGCAGCCTGCGCATCTCTAATTAATTGCATTTAATATATAAATATATATATAAATTACAAAAGTGGGCTGATTAGGACCCTGCCTGCCCACTTGCCCACTAATTATATTTAATAAATTAATTAATTTAATAGATTTTAAATTTAAATCAAAATATGATTAATGGTACCCCTATATCATGGCAGTTAATATTACTAATAAATAAGTTAATAATTAATCTTAATTTCTCTAATTTCCTATTTTTATCTATTTTATCAATATAGTGAAGAGCATAAAGCAATATTGGCTTCTTCTTTTTATCTATCTATCTATAATATAAAATGAGATGAGTATTAAAATTTTATTATCATAAGTAGAATAAAGAAGCTTAAAAAATGACATTAAAAGTGAAGACAATGATACAGATGCTGAAGACACAAAAAGACGCAATTCTCATGAACCAATACCAACCTTTACTTCAAATGATATTGCAAAAAAGATGAGGTATAAATCTGAGATAGAAACATAAACGATAGTTTGGAAAAAGAACCCAAGGCTACTAGGTATAGATGGAGAAGAGATTTCAGATATCTTCAATAAAAGACTTTGCATTCCCAAAAATTTATAATTAAGCACCAGTTTATTTCAGACTATGTATGATTTGCAGTAATAAAAACTTTGACTTTCTAAGATTTTGCTAATTTAAAGTAAGAATCGTATATAAACAAACAGAATTAGTTTTTGTACATTTAAAGAACTTTTATATTTCTCTTTTTTTTAAACGAAGATTCTGCCAGTTCAGATACCAATAAGCAAATTGATTTGAATCAATAATAGCCTTAAGGAACTAAATTTTCAATAAATGATTATAAAAGAATTATATCTCAATTCTTATCAAATGGTAAAACCCTTTTATAAATATTAATTAGAGAATTAAGAATGGGAGTGTCTTGAATTAAAGAAAATAACAATAAATTTTATTTCACAAATAAATCTAACATATTGAGACTATTTTTAATTTTATTAACTATCATATTCTTCATAAGATCATAAATCATTTGTTTAAAAACATTTTGTATAAATGCACAACTTTCTCTACATCTTAAGTGATATATATATATGATTAAAGTGTCCAAATGTGAATATGAATGATTATTTTAATTTATTTTTTTAACAAAAATTCAAAGTAATATTTTCTACTTTTTAAAGGTAAATATTTTCCCCATTTATTTTTATATACAGCATAAAGTAATTGGCAACTTTTAATTCTTTATTTTATGAATAAAATCAAGTAAAAACTCAATCTTATGTATATAATAAAAAATATTATACAAAATTTTTAATCTCTTTATACTTTTAGTTTCTAATATTTTAATTGAAAGGATTTAATGGACCATAATCTATCCAATAATCTAAAGAGAACTCAAAAACAAGACTAAACTATAATAATAATCAAACTGTTCAAGCAACTTCATCCTAAGTAAATGGGAACATTTAAATTCAAGCCACAATAGATCACAATCTTTTAAGAAAAGTCATAATAATTTAGTTTCACAAAAAGCATTAAGCAGTGCTAGACAAATACTGTAAGAAAGCGTAAATAAAGGCAAACATAAGGTTAGTTTTATTACTAGCTTGAATAATTATAATAAAAATTAACATATGTAAAGTAAGCATAGTTCTTTGACTTTTGTTAATTCGTCAAGTGACAAGATTTATAAAGGTCAAGATACTTCTCTAGAGAATTAACATAGACCTTTGGAAACCGAAGTTTACTAACATATTTAAATGACAGAAAAAGATGTAAAGGAGATCCAGATTTCTTTGGGATTGATAAGGCTGATAAATTTAATGAGCTAGTTGATAAACATCAAAGTATTGGATTGCTTTCTAGTTAGTTAAAAACATTTGAATACTCAAATAAAGGTACAGCAAATCACAATCACAACGCTAATTATTTATCAGGGTTTCTCCAAATTAGATCAAGCAATTAGATTTTTTTAGTAAGTTAGGAAAAACTTGGTAAATTCAAAAGCAGACAGGAAATTAAGGAATAATTATAATTTTTTTTTAACACTCTCTTTGTTAATGATAGCAAGAACAATTAGACTCAGTAAATGAAGAAAGCTTCAGATTATTTCAAGACTTTTTTTTAACAATCCTTCATCTAAAGATACAAAAAAATTAGGATGGATTCTCTAAGCATTAACTTTGTAATATAATAACCAAGAGAATCAAAACTATTTTATTATAGTTAACTCTACTTTAAGTACTGATGCAAAGCAATATGTTTCAACAAATCTATCTATGGGAACCTTTCATTGCCCCAAATAATTTTGGGATTTTAAAACTCTTTCTAAATGCAGAAGAATTTTAAATCTTTGGTATATAAGAACAACATTTAAACTTTAATTCGTAATAATAAGCTGACTTCAGGGAATGGTATGCATATTCGAGCAAAGACCACCTCTGACTTTGATCCAAGCTCAACATCTACAGAGCTAAACTTAAAGCGATCGTCTAAAACATCCACTTCAAAAATTAAACTAATCTACCATAACAGAAGTATAAACAAAAAGGGAGAGTTATAGTCTTTTTACAATAATAAAATTAATTATAATAAATCATAACTCGAGTAATATTATCATTATTAACATAATACTATGAACACTGAAAGAAAGCGAGGTGGTGTAAGCATAAAATAATAAAATATCATAAATCACTCTTCGATACATAACATAAAGAAGAAAGAAAATAGAAAGCCTAATGGGCAAGTGGAAAATAATATAAGAGGCAACCATAGATCTATGCATATCGATGACTAAAAATAAATTAAGTCCTTAAAGCTTTAAAAGTACACTTTAATTATAGATTAGAGATCAACTGGGTGCAATGGTTTGAGTACCGAAAGGCACAAACCATACATAAATCAAGCAAAATGTCTTCATTAAACTAATTGATTTATAGTAATAGAGATCCAAATATTAGAAGCATGATCTTTCTAAATCTTCTGACCATACAATTAAAAACAACAGATTTAGTAGGTCAAGTTGCCCTTTTAATGACAATCTATTGGCTAAGTCTCCGTTAAGCTGCCAAGGTCCATATCATCAAGCTGCCTCTTCAGTAAATGATTTAGGAAATAGACAATCAAGCACATTTGCACCACTTTCACGAATTAAGGGACAACTCTTCAATCGCACTCTGCTAAAACCACAATTAGAAAGAAGAAGAATCCTTAGAAATCAAAAAACTCAAGGTCAAATTCCTAACAACAATTGAATTATATGTTTATAAGAGCATAAATGGCAAGATCAAGCAGCAAGAGAGAGTTCTAAGTCAAATTTATAAAAATCGATTTATCTAAGCAAATTGAATATTGCAATAATGAGGCAAGTTAATGTGTGAAATGAGATAATCTGAAAATTAATGACTTTAAAATTTACGATGATGTTGAAATGTATCGCTTTAAATTTCAAACTTGACTTCTATACTATCCATGTGTTATTTATACATTATATTATTTTAATAATTAATCTTAATAAATTAAATGAAACTAAAATCTTCATTAGCTAACAGTTATATTCTACTGCATAATTCGAAATAAAATAAACAAAACTTGTAATGTATTGCTGAAGATAAAATCAAAATAAATATTTTAGTAAGTTTAAATAGGCCATAGTTTAAGTTACCAATGATTAATAAAAATTTAAGTTCTTCTAAAGAATATTTAGATGAATTTATGTTGTTTTAAATTGTAAGTATAAATATAATTTATCAAAATAGTTTAATAAGGTGAAGATTTTGTATTGATAAGAAGATAAAAAAATTAATTAAAATACATTTATTAATCATTTGTTTAAAAGTCTTTAAGAATGCTTTTTTCTTCTTCATCTTCATCATCATACTCATTATTGTACTACTTTACTTTTGTTGATTTCTAGCAAGATATTTCACACTCATTCTTACTGTCAGTAGCTTGAACTTTTGCTGTTTTTTGTGTTTTTTTGCTGTAAACTTGGCCACTTCTCGATTTTAGACTGCTATATCAGAGATGCTGCCTGGAACATGTACTCCATTTTATTCACAAAAATTTAATAAAATTAGAGATGTTTAATAAATTAAATTTAACAAATTAAAACTTTTGAAGTTTTAATGATCAGAAATTTAACTTTCTACTAATAGTATTAATTTAATAAGAATTCTCAATTGGGATATCTTAATTAATTTTAGGCATGTTTTTATAAATAAAGACCGAGTTAATTTAATTTATTAAACATCTCTAATTTTATTAAATTTTTGTGAATAAAATGGAGTACATGTTCCAGGCAGCATCTCTGATATAGCAGTCTAAATCGAGAAGTGGCAAATTTATAGGGAAAAAGACACAAAAAACAGCAAAAGTTGACAGTAAGAATGAGTGTGAGATATCTTGCTAGTAATCAACAAAAGTAAAGAAGTACAATGATGAGTATGATGATGAAGATGAAGAAGAAAAAAGCATTCTTAAAGACTTTTAAACAAATGATTAATAAATATATTTTAATTAATTTTTTTATCTTCTTATCAATACAAAATCTTCACCTTATCTTGTAGAATACTAAATTGATTTATAATAAAAAACAAAAAAATAAATCTAAAAATAATAAATCTAAAATTGTTTAGACAACGAATAATAAGAGAAACTAATTTAATTTATAGTTATAAAAAAGAAGGTATATATATTTATCTACAAGCTATAAAATTTTGATTAAAACATCAGTCTTATTTAAATTCCATTATTTCTTATTACAGCAATAATAACTACTATTCTAAATAAAGTTAATTATATGACACAACTGAAGAAATAACTAAAAGTAATAAAACCTATTCAACATGATTTTTACAAAAACTCATTATACAAGAGGATGCTTTACAGACTATAAGCATACTTACTACAAGAAAGGTTCCAGTTTCTGGTCAGTAGTTTCCGATGGGTAGATCAACAAGAATTTCAGGAAAGCCAAAGTGACTAGGTTAAGGAAAAGTTAAGGAAGCAAAGGTTCTGATCAGTATAATTCACAGAAAACTTTTGGTGACAGTAATTATTCACCTAAAGATTAACTTTTCTCCAAAATCTTGTTGATTCATTATAAAAAAGCATTATATCCTCTAAATCAAATTTAAAAAGCAATTATGACAAAAGCAAGCAACAATATGAAAGTATTAACCATTAAAAAATCTTAAAAATTTGTAGCTTTAAATCTGATAAAAGTTAAGATTAAATTGACAAATAACCTAATAAAACACCTCCTATTTCTAGAAATTAATAATTAAACTATGACTAAATTATAATTGAATTGGGAAAATTCAAAAATACAAATATAAATCAATTTAACTGTAGGCGTAACAGCCTCTAATTAGCGCAGCTTTTAATCGTAATTTGATTTGAATTTAATATACTTAGTGGCAGTTTAATATTAAAAGTTTGTGATCTGATTTGAAAAAAGAGGAAAGCTTTTTTTGTACGATTAGTTCATTAGTTCACGATTTCCATCACAAATTGCCCTGCAATTTGTGTCATCTTAAATACTGCACCAATCTAAAACAGTACACGTAAGGACGTGCACATTTTTAAAAAAAGTACCAATGTACGAATGGTTAACAAAAAGTTTTTGTTTTTTTAGATTAGTACATTGAGACAAGAAACGGTACATTTAATAATTAGGCAATTAATAAGTTGTAATTACTTATAATTTTGGTTAATCGTTTTCGTGATCGAGTGTCTTCTATGCGGTGTCTTCAGCATTCTCAATGGTAGCATTGTTGATTATCTCCTGCTTCTTCGGTCCAGCAATCACCTCTTCGTCCTGTATTCTCTTGCGAAAGTATTTGGCCAGTTGAATAGTCGTGAAAGGGAATGCCTTAGATCAAGTGGTGCTCACCTCGCTGAGTCTCAGATTCACCAGTATGATTCTTGTGTAGAATGCCTCTCTGTCAGCGCCTTCCATTTTTCAAAAGGGTTAGTATTCGACGTAATCACAGCCTGGCATCCAACAAATCTCATCTCATTAGACTAATACTTGATCTAGTTGGGTTGTTCTTATCTCAATGTACTAATCTAAAAAAACAAAAACTTTTTGTTAACCATTCGTACATTGGTACTTTTTTTAAAAATGTGCACGTCCTTACGTGTACTGTTTTAGATTGGTGCAGTATTTAAGATGACACAAATCGCAGGGCAATTTGTGATGGAAATCGTGAACTAATGAACTAATCGTACAAAAAAAGCTTTCCTCTTTTTTCAAATCAGATCACAAACTTTTAATATTAAACTGCCACTAAGTATATTAAATTCAAATCAAATTACGATTAAAAGCTGCGCTAATTAGAGGCTGTTACGCCTACAGTTAAATTGATTTATATTTGTATTTTTGAATTTTCCCAATTCAATTATAATTTAGTAATAATAAAATATTTTATCGAAGATACAAATTCTTATAAAGATTAATATTTTGATTTGAAAAATAATCACAATAGATTGCATTTTACACTCAATAGCTAGCTAGCCAAATATTTAAATAAGACTCACTTTTTAATAAATATGGTTTAAAATTTTGTGGTTGTATTTTAAATAGATAGCAAAAAAAAATGAAAAAGGCAAGTGACAACAAATCTTACTGATATTACAATGAAAGATAAAGACTACTAAATCAAAAGCAATAGATAAAAAAGAATTATCACAAAAATATATAAAATAGAAAACTTGAGAAATAAATAAAAAAAAGAGATTTATTTATAATTATATCTGTAATAAATTAGGAGTATAAGTAAGAGTAATAAGATTTAAATTAAAAATTAAATTAATAAATAATTAAAATATATATTATTAATGGTCTAGTGGTCTGGCAGGGTCTTTAAGAGACATCTTTAGTAAATGCAAATATATATATATAATTATTAATTGTTTTACAGATTTGTAGACCGCAAATGAAGTCAACGAATAACTAGATACTCATCCGTCGCTGACTAAGACTCTATTTTGACGTCAATCGACGAATTATCAGTGAAATCATGAATTTTCGAGTGATGGTCACGTGGTCACCGTGGTCATGGTCACGAGGACCACGGAGGCAGTGACCACGTAAACCAAGTATCTTGTGAGTTGAGGAGTGGTCGTTGTCACTGCTCTATTTTGACGTCATTCGACGAATTAAAAGTGAAATCATAAATTTTAAATTGATGGTCACGTGGTCACCGTGGTCATGATCACCATGGTCACGAGGACCACTAAGACAGTGACCACGTGACCACGTATCTGGTGAGTTGAGGGGTGGTCGTGGTCACTGCTCTATTTTGACGTCATACGAAGAATTAAAGTGAAATCATGAATTTTAAATTGATGGTCACGTGGTCACCGTGGTAATGGTCATGGTCACGATGACCAATGAGACAGTGATCACGTGACAACGTATCTGGTGAGTTGAGGGGTGGTCGTGGTCACTGATCATTTAAACGTCATTCGACGAATTAACAGTGAAATCATGCATTTTCAAGTGATGGTCACGTGGTCACAGTGGTCATGGTCACGGTCATGGTCACGAGGACCACGGAGGCAGTGACCACGTGACCACGTATCTGGTGAGTTGAGGGGTGGTCGTGGTCACTGCTCTTTTTGACGTCATTAGACGAATTAACAGTGAAATCATGAATTTTAAATTGATGGTCACGTGGTCACCGTGGTCATGGTCATGGTCACGAGGACCAGGGAGACAGTGACCACTTGACCACGTATCTGGTGAGTTGAGTGGTTGACGTGGTCACTGCTCTATTTGACGTCATTCGACGAATTAACAGTGAAATAATGCATTTTCAAGTGATGGTTACGTGGTCTCCGTGGTCATGGTCACGGTCATGGTCACGAGGACCATGGAGGCAGTGACCACGTGACCACGTATCTGTTGAGTTGAGATGTAGTCGTGGTCACTGCTCTATTTTGACGTCATTCGACGAATTAACAGTGAAATCATGCATTTTCAAGTGATGGTCACGTGGTCACCGTGGTCATGGTCATGGTCACCATGGTCACGTT
>ARYC01021201.1:0-10445 GCA_000711775.1 Oxytricha trifallax
TTTGATTTTACGATTATCAAATCATGATTATTGAATTCGATTATCAAACTTAGTTTGGATTTGGAGAAAATTCTAAGTTTCTTAAAATCACTTAGTGGTCCTAAGCTAACTTTAATGTCAACTTCAGCTGTTATTATCCATGACCATGGTACTTAAAACTGAAAAGCTAAAAGAGTAGTATTATTTTGATTTTTTTATTATCAAAAAATCTATAATCTAGGGTAGCTCTTTTATTTTTTTGTTATTAGCCTTATAGACTGTTTAATTGAGGGTTGGTCTACTTATAGATTATAGTTGAATCCTCTGGAAGTTTATAGAGATGCTAGTATGTAATCGAGTAAAATCGATTTTAATAAGACTGCTTGTTTCTATAAAGTGTGGCTGAAAGTTCTAACACTCTCCAATCACAGAGAGATTTTCTAAAAACTCAAAAAACTAACTACTTTTACTCTTAAATGGAGGGTATCCAACCATAGGCTGCGGCTGGACCCTAATGCTCCCGAGTAGAAGGAGCATGTTAAAATGATGGGAGTATATAATATAGGGAGGAGTCTAAAGTTAGGGCACAGAAATTGAGGAGGCAAAAGTTTGGTTTTCGCCCTAAATTTGCGAAATTTTTAATGTGATAATGAATTATGAAATTCGCTGGCTTAAATAGGGCATTTTTGGAACCATACAACCTGGAGTATACAGCCGGAGGCATGCAACCTGGATTCATACAACTTTGGGTGATTTTTGTATAGTAGTATGAAAAAGCAGCTTTAGTACTTCTAATTGAACCCTATACATACTTAGCGAATTCCTAATACACTAACACATGATTTTTGGAGATATCTTCAGGATATTTCCTGGAACCATACAACCTGAGGGGTGGAACCATACAACCTTGAGGTATCTTCAGGATATCTTCATCTGGAACTATACAACCTTAGAGTGGATTCATGCAACCTAACCTCTCAAATTTATCTATACCACCTTAATTTGAGCTCAATCACTTATATGTGTTGTTGCTATACCTAATTGCACTGATTGGAGAGGGTATGGTGGTATTGTGATAAGAGTGGTAAGAAAATGCAGGTTTTACTTTAGAGTGGTTTTGACTTCTTAACTGTAGTATAGCTTTGAATTTAGGCCTATTCTCAAACTTAAGTCCAATACACTTGACTTACCCAACTCTCACCTAACCATCCCAAAAACATCCAAATCATCATATATCTCATCTGAGGCATCGATAACATCATTAGAGTTGAAGTCAGAGCCCTTAGGCAAAAATCGATGTTTGAAGTTAGAGGCTCAAACTAGGGGTTTGAAAGCTGTTATAAACTGTCATGAAAAACTAAGAATTTTTGAAGTTTGGCCTCTTGAATACTAACCCATAGACGATCAGATCAGCTTGTATTTGCATTTAAATATGCATCTATGTTGTATTATATCAAAACAATGTAGTGAGGCTCGCTAATCATAAAGTAAGCAGAGCTATTAGCAATATTCTCGAAAATTTTCATAAGCTTTGAAATTTGAGATATCTTCAGGATATCTTCCTGGAACCATGCAACCTGAGGGGTGGAGCCATACAACCTTAAAACCCAAAATTTGATAAAACCCTATAATAATGCAAATTTATGTCTGGTATAAGTATATATGAATATTGCAATCGATTGCTGCATTATTTTGTCTAGAATGAAGATTGAATTATATTATAGAGTATAATGCAATAAATTAGATTGTGAAAGTATTAGGGAAGGGATTATTAATAGTTTGCGAATTAGTCACTGACAGTTGTTTAAGAACGCGATTTCATCCTTAAGGTGCATGGTATGTCTTGGGTAGTCTGCTTCAATCATGCCTAAGAGTTCATTAGCAACATCTTTGATAGTGATCTTGCCAGACCAGAGTTGTTGCACTTAGCCATAGTCTCTGAATTGATTTCCATACGCTGGAGCTGCCTTCTCTTCATCAGAAAGAAATTCGTCTTTACAAACCTTCAGAATCAATTTATTTTGACCTTGCTTTAGCACTAAGTAGAGAATGAATGCAACTGGTTTATTTAAATATTCTTTGAACTGGTGAATTGATTTGTCGTCTCTGGCTGCTTGCTGCACTTCCTTGGAAACTACACTAAAGCCACTCCAAGGTTTGAAGAGCCGATCCTTTTTGAAAGCATAATCTAATCCAGCAATCAACACTTTCATATTGAAGGAAGATGGCCCAACTAGATATCTCATGATATTTTGATGAGGAGGGAATATGCCTCGCTACATTAGTTCAAGATTTGCAATACATACTCCTATAGCTATTCTTAGTCTGTAAACATGCTTGAGCTTTGTTGAATTCATCAGGAATTTCCCAAGAGGGTAGAATTTCTAGTTTATTCTGAAGCTTTAAATGAATAAACTTTCATCACTGTCAAAGAAAAGATTTTGGCAAGGCAGAATGAACTTGGCGTCTCTATGGTCTTTTAATAAGTTGAATTCGTGATTTGCTCTATTCTTAGCGTGCTGCCCTAAATAAAGCTTCAACCAACTGTAAGATTAATAGTTTTGTGTATCGTTCATTTGGAAGACTATCTCTTTGGTTGTTTGCACATACATTATCTAGATATTTTCAAACCCCAAGAAGTTCAAGAACTTTGCAAGAGTCTTCACGTAATCGTCTTCATCGTCTTTGAATGATAAGATACCCTGTTTTATGATTTGGTTCATTTAGTTGAAATACTGAAAGTATGAAGCTGTACTATTATTATTCAGCAGGTCTTAGCGCCCAACACCAAAATAACTCAAGTTTGACTCAGAGTTTAGTCTTAAATTTAAAACTTTTGCATTATCAATCCAAGGTTCAGAATTTGACTTTACTGATTGCGATCCATGGTCTTGCTTGCTATTCTTTGCTGATTGTACCTTCTGTGTTGTTATCACGCAATCAACTTCTGAATGAAGGCCAAAGTCTACTTAAACTGCTTTTATAGTAAACTGTTGAAATTCAGCAGCATGATTCAGATTCAAGACCAAATACTTCATTAGCTGGGTTGATTTTAAAATAAGGAATCTAAAGATTGAACTCAATGCAAGACAAGCTTTTAGATTGACTGTTGGTCTTAGCATAATTTATCTTAATGTTGAACAGGATAAGTAGCATGGTGCAATATTTATCAATAGCGATGTTGTTAAAACCTCTAATGATTCTCACACATCTATACTAATCCCAGTGATTACAAACAAGAGTTTCTGACGATCCAGTACTTAGTTCCATTTTCAACACCATAACCAACGACTGAGATATCGTGGACTATATTCTATTCATTAATGGATCATAACATATGCAGGGGTGTCGTATCGCAAGTGCCAAAGCAATTAATTAAATTTTGGAAAAGTTGACAGTTCTTGCAAAAGTTGATTGGAGCGCATTCAAAACCATTGAAGATGAATCATAATTAGAGCAAGTATCATCAGTGATATCAGATTAGTGCATGAATTGATAGGCAACGATAGCATAGCAAGATAAACTCCTCAGATATGTGAACCACTCTTCGTTACCGCCATTTAAACAGATATATGTTAATATTAATAATATAATAGACTAATAAATATCAAAGTGTGATTTATATGATTTCGATTAATTTTTAAATAATAACTTAACAAGCAGAGGTTTATAATGGTAGAATAATATAAAAATTATCACTTTAGACATCGATAAGCATGCCTACCTACAATTGGATGTATAAACTGAGAATCCTTATGATTATGCTAAATTTCATAATAAAAATAATTTTCAACTAATTTTGATGGATGAATATGATTCTACTATATGTTTTTATTGAAAGCAGACCCAACATACAACACTGGATCTTGAGGCTGCTTTCAATAAAAACATATAGTAGAATCATATTTATCCATCAAAATTAGTTGAAAACCATTTTATAATGAAATCCAGCATAATCATAAGGATTCTCAGATTATACATCCAATAATAGGGAGGCATGCTTATCGATGTCAAAAGTGATAATTTTTAGACTATTCTACCATTATAAACCTCTGCCTGTTAAGTTATTATTTAAAAATTAATCGAAATCATATAAATCACGCTTTGATATTAATTTGTCTATAATATAATTAAAATTAACAGATACCAGTTTAATTGGCGGTAACGAAGAGTAGTTCACATATATGAGGAGTTTATCTTTGCGATGCTATCGCTGCCTATCAATTCATGCACTAATCTGAGATCACTGATGATACTTGCTCTAACTATGATTCATCTTCAATGGTTTTGAATGAGCTCCAATCAACTTTTGCAAGAACTGTCAACTTTTCCAAAATTTAATTAATTGCTTTGGCACTTGCGATACGACACCCCTGCATATGTTATGATCCATTAATGAATAGAATATAGTCCACGATATCTCAGTCGTTGGTGATGGTGTTAAAAATGGAACTAAGTACTGGATCGTCAGAAACTCTTGTTGTAATCACTGGGATTAGTATAGATGTGTGAGAATCATTAGAGGTTTTAACAACATCGCTATTGATAAATATTGCACCATGCTACTTATCCTGTTCAACATTAAGATAAATTATGCTAAGACCAACAGTCAATCTAAAAGCTTGTCTTGCATTGAGTTCAATCTTTAGATTCCTTATTTTAAAATCAACCCAGCTAATGAAGTATTTGGTCTTGAATCTGAATCATGCTGCTGAATTTCAACAGTTTACTATAAAAGCAGTTTAAGTAGACTTTGGCCTTCATTCAGAAGTTGATTGCGTGATAACACCACAGAAGATACAACCAGCAAAGAATAGCAAGCAAGACCATGGATCGCAATCAGTAAAGTCAAATACTGAACCTTGGATTGATAATGCAAAAGTTTTAAATTTAAGACTAAACTCTGAGTCAAACTTAAGTTATATTGGTGTTGCGCGCTAAGACCTGCTGAATAATAATAGTACAGCTTCATACTTTCAGTATTACAACTAAATGAACCAAATCATATAACAAGGTATCTTATCATTTAAAGACGATGAAGACGATTACGTGAAGACTCTTGCAAAGTTTGAACTTCTTGGGGTTTGAAAATATCTAGATAATGTATGTGCAAACAACCAAAGAGATAGTCTTCCAAATGAACGATACACAAAACGATTAATCTTACAGTTGGTTGAAGCTTTATTAAGGGCAGCACGCTAAGAATAGAGCGAATCACGAATTCAACTTATTAAAAGACCATAGAGACGCCAAGTTCATTCTGCCTTGCCAAAATCTTTTCTTTGACAGTGATGAAAATTTATTCATTTAAAGCTTCAGAATAAACTAGAAATTCTACCCTCTTGGGAAATTCCTGATGAATGCAACAAAGCTCAAGCATGTTTACAGACTAAGAATAGCTATAGGAGTATGTATTGCAAATCTTGAACTAATGCAGCGAGGCATATTCGCTCCTCATCAAAACATCATGAGATATCTAGCTGGGCCATCTTCCTTCAATATGAAAGTGTTGATTGCTGGATTAGATTATGCTTTCAAAAAGGATCGACTCTTCAAACCTTGGAGTGGCTTTAATGTAGTTTCCAAGGAAGTGCAGCAAGCAGCCAGAGACGACAAATCAATTCACCAGTCCAAAGAATATCTAAATAAACCAGTTGCATTCATTCTATACTTAGTGCTAAAGCAAGGTCAAAATAAATTGATTCTGAAGGTTTGTAAAGACGAATTTCTTTCTGATGAAGAGAAGGCAGCTCCAGCGTATGGAAATCAATTCAGAGACTATGGCTAAGTGCAACAACTCTGGTCTGGCAAGATAACTATCAAAAATGTTGCTAATGAACTCTTAGGCATGATTGAAGCAGACTACCAAGACATATCATGCACCTTAAAGATGAAATCGCGTTCTTAAACAACAGTCAGTGACTAATTCGCAAACTATTAATAATCCCTTCCCTAATACATTCACAACATAATTATTGCATTATACTCTATAATATAATTCAATCTTCATTCTAGACAAGATAATGCAGCAATCGATTGCAATATTCATATATACTTATACCAGACATAAATTTGCATTATTATGGGGTTTTATCAAATTTTTGGTTTTAAGGTTGTATGGCTCCACCCCTCAGGTTGTATGGCTCCAGGAAGATATCCTGAAGATATCTCCAAATTTCAAAGTCATAAAATTTTCGAGAATATTGCTAATAGCTCTGCTTACTTTATGATTAGCGAGCCTCACTACATTGTTTTGATATAATACAACATAGATGCATATTTAAATGCAAATACAAGCTGATCTGATCGTCTATGGGTTAGTATTCAAGAGGCCAAACTTCAAAAATTCTTAGTTTTTCATGACAGTTTATAACAGCTTTCAAACCCCTAGTTTGAGCCTCTAACTTCAAACATCGATTTTTGCCTAAGGGCTCTGACTTCAACTCTAATGATGTTATCGATGCCTCAGATGAGATATATGATGATTTGGATGTTTTTGGGATGGTTAGGTGAGAGTTGGGTAAGTCAAGTGTATTGGACTTAAGTTTGAGAATAGGCCTAAATTTCAAAGCTATACTACAGTTAAGAAGTCAAAACCACTCTAAAGTCAAACCTACATTTTCTGACCACTCTTAGCACAATACCACCATACCCTCTCCAATCAATGCAATTAGGTATAGCAACATCATATATAAGTGATTGAGCTCAAATTGAGGTGGTATAGATAAATTTGAGAGGCTAGGTTGCATAAATCCACTCTAAGGTTGTATGGTTCCAGATGAAGATATCCTGAAGATACCTCAAGGTTGTATGGTTCCACCTCTTAGGTTGTATGGTTCCAGGAAGATATCTCCAAAATTCATGTATTGGTGTCTAAGAAAATCACTAAGTATGTATAGGGATCAATTAGAAGTACCAAAGCTGCTTATTCAAACTACTATGCAAGAATCATCTAAAGTTGTATGGATCCAGGTTGCATGGCTCCGGCTGTATGACTCCAGGTTGTATGGTTCCAAAAATGCCCTATTTAAGCCAGCGAATTTCATAATTCATTATCACATTAAAAATTTCGCAAATTTAGGGCGAAAACCAAACTTTTGCCTCCTCAATTTCTGTGCCCTAACTTTAGACTCCTCCCTATATTATATACTCCCATCATTTTAACATGCTCCTTCTACTCGGGAGCATTAGGGTCCAGCCGCAGCCTATGGTTGGATACCCTCCATTTAAGAGTAAAAGTAGTTAGTTTTTTGAGTTTTTAGAAAATCTCTCTGTGATTGGAGAGTGTTAGAACTTTCAGCCACACTTTATAGAAACAAGCAGTCTTATTAAAATCGATTTTACTCGATTACATACTAGCATCTCTATAAACTTCCAGAGGATTCAACTATAATCTATAAGTAGACCAACCCTCAATTAAACAGTCTATAAGGCTAATAACAAAAAAATAAAAGAGCTACCCTAGATTATAGATTTTTTGATAATAAAAAAATCAAAATAATACTACTCTTTTAGCTTTTCAGTTTTAAGTACCATGGTCATGGATAATAACAGCTGAAGTTGACATTAAAGTTAGCTTAGGACCACTAAGTGATTTTAAGAAACTTAGAATTTTCTCCAAATCCAAACTAAGTTTGATAATCGAATTCAATAATCATGATTTGATAATCGTAAAATCAAAATCAAAACTTCCCAAAAGTTAGAGCCGAATATTTAAATTAGTAGAAACCCTACTTAAGCGAGGCAGTTTATAATTAAATTTATGATTGCTTTCTCCGGTTGATTAAATAGACATAGTCTTAAATCAACAGATAACTAGGCAGCGATTCAAGAGAATATTGGAATCCTAGAATCAAGCCGCTGATCCTTCCCTTGGTGGGGGTATTGAGACACCATTGGAGGCGGTAGTCCTCCTCAATCTATAAATGATGTAATTCGTTATACATTTAGACATTGAGTACCGAGGACTACTGAGGAGAAATCATCATCAAACCCCCAGATTATCTTAATAATTTATATAGGTATGAAGGCACAAATCAAATGATGAAATCAGCAGTGGATTGGAATCAGAAGATCTCAGTAATTTTGGTAAGATTATCTAGCAACTATTATTTAATTAAACTTCCTTTTGATCTTTCTATAGGTAATAGTCATTTAGAGAAAAGCAGATTAAAATATTGGAGCTCCGCATCAACTAAAATCAACTGCTTGTTTAATAATCTTACATTATCAAGCCCATTAGGATTAGGTTTAAATCTCAAATAGAATTTATTTGATTAGTTAGGTATGCTTGATTTTTATTGAACTGGACTTATTATCCATAAATTAGCAATGATAATTTTGGTATTTTTATTTAAATTATTTATCAATCTCGGGGTTTTGGGTGTTTTAAGGGTTTCTGTATGATTAAAAGAGTACTAGCTTAGAATTAAGCTTTAATAAGGAGGAGAGGTTTTTAGTTGTGATGACTAGAATTTTCTTAAATATAATAAAATAATTATCATAAATTATTTATATAACACTCTTTTTTAAAATTGGCACTAATGAATTAGGTAATTAAGCTTTAATTATCTTGAAATTAAATAAGCATTTAGTAAGTTATTTTGATTAACAGGGCTACTTATTAAAGTGTTATGAATTATTATCGTGAAACTAAGATTGCTTTAGTATAGTGTAGGTATTATCGATAGTGTAAATAAATCACCATCGCAGTTTTTAATTACTCTTAAATTATTCACTCAATCCTTTAATTTCTCAATCATACATTGAAACTGACTGCTCCAACAAAATCTTAGGGTTCTGGCATTTCATGCGATGTCAACTGCTTCCTCATTTCTTCATCATACTTATTCACAGTCTTTCTGTATTCTCCCTTGATTTAGCTATAAATTGCGCGTAAGCGATAGTTTGAATAGTATAATAGTATTGCTTACTCCACCTGTATAAGACTGTCGTTATCAAAGCTGAAGAACCAACCGTCTGAAGGATCGTCAGGATCAAGATTAATATACTATTAGTGCATGTGTGGATCCTCCTTCTTGAATGGGTATATCCATACGTTATGATAGCCACACCACTTATAGATTACCACCACAATTGGTTCACTCGGAGCAACCTCCAGAAGTACAACGTTTGAAAATCCACTTTGAGGATCCACCTGGAACTTGAAAGTTCGCTTGAAGCGTTCATCGATCACCTATACTTGAGGAATGGGTTAACTTTGATGAGTTGCTCACCTTGTAAATCTCCACGATGTATCCACCAGGTGCATGAGCAGAGTGCTTGAAGGTGAAGCAGTGCTGCTTCGTAAGTTTGCTTGACTTCATTCTTAAGTTTTATTATAGAATTACATGATTATTACTTAATAATAAATATAAAGAGCTTGTTTAGGTATTAAAGACTATATATTTTACTGATAAGGCTACGCTTCGTTAATACTTGAAGCTCAAACTATACTACTCTTAGTTGTGAACAGGTGCTGAGTTGATCAACCAAGCTCTTAAGCTTAAGCAGGCCTATACCTAAAGTTCATGACTTCTATCACAAATCGGATAAGTTCTTAGTTGTCTCCCTTGTACAGGCCCTCAACCTAAATTGTTCTGATGGTATGAAAGGCAAGTTGGATGCCGAACACGATTCTGTACTACTACAGCGATTCATCCATGATTTGAAGGACTTGAGTGAGAGAAAGATCATATTAGTTTATAAGACCATCTTTATGAGTAGCTTATTGTTGTTGAATTGAAAGAACTTGCTGTTATTGTTGTTGCTACTCTGCAGCTTATAAAATTTCAAGAACTAATGCTATTCAGTTAGACAACTGCCTTTGCTATACTACCAATGGTTTTTATCACTACTATACCTACTCTTGCCATATTTTGGTCATTATTAATATTGATCATTATATTCATATCTCAATAATAAATTATACTAATTACTATTAATTATTATATTAATTTCTAATATATTAAATATGAAAACAACCAAGAATTCATAAAATTCAAGCAATCACTCTGAAATGCATTCGCAGTCTTAGTAAGAATAATCGCACACCTCGATCGTCAGCGACGATCATTTTAGCTAGCACTCCTTTGAAAGCATTAAGTAGAGTTGAGTCAAGATTCAGGACAAGCAAATCATAAAGTGAGGACCTGTAATTTTGGGGAAGAATTTCGTTCAAGTGGTTGCACCAGCTAAGTATTCGTATAATACGGGAGCTCTCCTCAACTCTGGTGAAGTTCCTTCCTCAAGTGGATTCTTTATAAGGAGGGTTAATCATTAAGATGCCTTTGGATGGTATAGATTCTTACTTAAAGGACGTGATTGATATCAAGAGTTTATATGACGATGATTCATTGTGTCAATTTCTGGAGCAGTTCTTGAGTCAATTTCGCAATTCAAAGCAGGTTAATCAAATAAATTAAGATTTAAGAATCATTCTAATATAATGCTAATTTAGAATCCCC
>ARYC01021202.1:0-16639 GCA_000711775.1 Oxytricha trifallax
TTACTTTTTAATCAAACTGTAAAACTGACTGCTCCAACCAATTCTTGGGGTTCTGGCATTTCATGCGGTGTCAACTGCTTCCTCATTTCTTCATCATACTTATCCACAGTCTTTCTGTATTCTCTCTTGATTTAGCTATAAATTGCGCGTAAGCGATGGTTTGAATAGTACAATAGAATTTCTTACTCCACCTGTATAAGACTATCGTTATCAAAGCTGAAGAACCAACCGTCTGAAGGATCGTCAGGATCAAGATGAATATACTATTAGTGCATGTGTGGATCCTCCTTCTTGAATGGGTATATCCATACGTTATGATAGCCACACCACTTATAGGTTACCACCACAATTGGTTCACTCGGAGCAACCTCCAGAAATACAACGTTTGAAAATCCACTTTGAGGATCCACCTGAAACTTAAAAGTTCGCTTGAAGCGTTCATCGATCACCTATACTTGAGGAATAAGTTAACTTTGATGAGTTGCTCACCTTGTAAATCTCCACGATGTATCCACCAGGTGCATGAACAGAGTGCTTGAAGGTGAAGCAGTGCTGTTCGTAAGCTTGCTTGACTTCATTCTTAAGTTTTATTATAGAATTATATGATTATTACTTAATAATAAATATAAAGAACTCATTTAAGTATTAAAGACTATATATTTTACTGATAAGGCTGCGCTTCATTATTACTTGAAGCTCAAACTATACTACCCTTAGTTGTGAACAGGCGCTGAGTTGATCAACCAAGCTCTTAAGCAAGCAGGTCTATACCTAAAGTTCATGACTTCTATCACAAATCGGATAAGTTCTTAGTTGTCTCCCTTGTACAGGCCCTCAACCTAAATTGTTCTGATGGTATGAAAGGCAAGTTGGATGCCGAACACGATTCTGTACTACTACAGCGATTCATCCATGATTTGAAGGACTTGAGTGAGAGAAAGATCATATTAGTTTATAAGACCATCTTTATGAGTAGCTTATTGTTGTTGAATTGAAAGAACTTGCTGTTATTGTTGTTGCTACTCTGCAGCTTATAAAATTTCAAGAACTAATGCTATTCAGTTAGACAACTGCCTTTGCTATACTACCAATGGTTTTTATCACTACTATACCTACTCTTGCCATATTTTGGTCATTATTAATATTGATCATTATATTCATATCTCAATAATAAATTATACTAATACTATTAATTATTATATTAATTTCTTAATATATTAAATATGAAAACAACCAAGAAATCATAAAATTCAAGCAATCACTCTGAAATGCATTCGCAGTCTTAGTAAGAATAATCGCTCATCTCGATCGTCAGCGACGATCATCTTAGCCAGCACTCCTTTGAAAGCATTAAGTAGAGTTGAGTCAAGATTCAAGACAAGCAAATCGTAAAGTGGGGACCTGTAATTTTGGGGAAGAATTTCGTTCAAGTGGTTGCACCAGCTAAGTATTCATATAATACGGGAACTCTCCTCAACTCTGGTGAAGTTCCTCCTCAAGTGGATTCTTTATAAGGAGGGTTAATCATTAAGATGCCTTTGGATGGTATAGATTCTTACTTGAATGACGTGATTGATATCAAGAGTATGTATGACGATGATTCATTGTGTCAATTTCTGGAGCAGTTCTTGAGTCAATTTCGCAATTCAAAGCAGGTTAGTCAAATTAATTAAGATTTAAGAATCATTCTAATATAATGCTAATTTAGAAACCCCAGTCGATTTAAGAAGGATAGCCAGTGCAGTTGATATAAACAGGTTTACTCTCTCTTATACAGAATAGAATGTAGCTAAACCATGGATTACCGAAGGATTGTAATCCATACCTAAAACCTTGAGATAGCAAAGCTTGCACATAAGCGACTTGAGATAGTAAGGATGTAAATGGAAGATTAGTTGAAGCCAAAGTAAATTTCTAAGAAGTTGCGAGTGACAGCAGAGTTTGTATCAAAAACTGTTGAGAAGTTTAAGCATGAGTTGAAAACCAAAGTATTGCATCCTTAAGAACCAAAAAAATCTGGCAAGAGGAGGGAGAGAGATAATGAGCAGCTGGTTGCTGCTGTTGGTGAATGCATTGAAGAAGTTGGGATTTATCAGTGCACTGGAAGAAATATTCATAATCGATTGCAAGAAATGAAGACAAGCTCGCTATCAAAGTATCCATTCAAAGTGCCTTGCATCTCAACGATTCACAAAATTCTCAAGGAGCAGTTTCATCTGAAGTTTGGCAAGACAGAGGCAGCGAATGTCAAATATAGAAATCCTGCTTATAACAGCAAGCGCTTATGGGTGAGTCGACTGCTATCATAGTTTCTAAGAGAGGATGCAGTAATTATATCAGTGGATGAAAGCAACTTCAGGTCTGACTACTTGCCTCCTAAGCAGTGGGCACTAAATTAGAATAGTATACTGGGTAAGAGGAAGAATAAAAAATCCAGAGTGATTGCAGCCAAGAAGCACAGTAGAATCATAGCTGGTGATAAAGAGTTGCAGTATGGAGGGATGCTACTTGGAAAGCAGTAGGATCATTTATACTTTTCAGAATCATCGAAAGAGTTGGATGCAATCTCATTTATAAAATCCACTCTTCAACCACCTTAAATTAGTTCATAAAATATTGGACTACAAGATGCTAAAAAGCTTACATAAGCAAGCATCCAGCCTTCAACAAGTAAATTAAAGGCAAAGTCGATTTCGAAGCCCCATTCAGGTGCAAGTAGTATGAACCAATAGTGAAAACAATCAATTTTACAGAAATCGAGCATATCATCAAGCAGTTCCAAAGTAAGCTACTCATGATTAATTGGTATAGAACAACTCAAGAAAATCAGTCAATCTTTAAACTCCACCTCGCTATACAATGAAATCAGCGCATCAATAGCCTAAAGACTTGTCTCCTATACCAGAAGTTGAAGATACTCCTTGAAATCAATCAAGCACTTTGAAAAAATTCAGGAATTTGAAGCTGTAGAGCAGTACCAAGAAAATCACTTCTGATTATGAGCAGATAAAAAGGATTCACTCAGGCCTCACGCCTTTGATTGATAGAGTGTCAAAACTAAAGTTGTAATCGACCTTAAAGAAATCGAGCAGTTCAATGATGGGTTAGAGGTAAAGAGAGGTGATCTAACTAACTCCAAGGAAGTTGTCGCTGTCAGTTTTAAGCAGTTCTAATGTTGATAAAAGTAAGTACAAAAGATTGAAAGTGGTTGTTGATGGAAGTTAGCTTAGGATAGTTTATTGTCAAATGAATGAATCGCTGTTTAAGTGAAATTATACTTTCAGTATCAGTATGAAATACTCTTGATTATGGTAACACATAAAAGTGAGAGAGATGCAAGTCGTCTCCTTAACACCTGTAATCATGCAATAATTTCAACAACCATTCTTAAAGAAGATACCCTGAAGATACCTCAAGGTTGTATGGTTCCACCCTTCAGATTGCATGGTTCCACTCAAAGATTGTATGGCTCCACCCTAAAGTTGTACGACTCCAGGTGGTACGGATCCAGGTTGTATGGATCCGGGTTGTATGACTCCAGGTTGCATGGTTCCACCTATAGGTTGTATGAATCCATTTACTGCAAATTAAGTGTTACTCTACTTGATCAATCCTGTAATAAGTAGACTTCCATCTAACAACACAATTGACAGTCCAACTCTCGTTATTTAAGCTAATCAACTTTTCTTATAGATGACTTATCTCAAAATCAGAACCAATTTGAAGAATCCAAGGAGTATAACAAACCCCATTCATAGATGATAAATGAAAGGCAGCTTGACTAACCTTACAAACCAATCTTTCAATATCGACAGGAGATGCTTTCCATTTTAGGTAATTATGGTTAGAAAGCCAGGCAGTTGTCAATTGCAAAGCAATAAGTGAAGAGACAATAATATTCTATGGGTTTGATAGCTGCAATCGCAGTTGACAGAGTGGTCTCCACTCAAATAATTGAGGGAGCTTTTGATTCAGTGCTGTTTGAGAACTTTATATGTCAGACGCTGAGAAGTATAAGAACTTACAAAGATATATGCAATAGAAGGTGGTGCTTTTAATGGATAATGCCATAATTCACAAGTATTCTGAGATGCTTGCGACTGCTCGTCGCTTCAAAGTCAACTTACTCTTCAACGCAGAATACTCGCCCTGGCTCAACCCAATCGAACAGTTGTTTGCTGACATCAAGAAGAACCTCAAGCAGCAGAACATCAACAGCAAGTAAGCATACTCTCATAACAAACTTATAGAGTGCAGCTGGTCAAGCGCATCCAAGAAGTAATCAAAAAATGAGCGAGGATGATGTTCGAGGACTATGGGCATTCAGTATCAAGAAATGGATACATACTCTGAGGTATGGCTTTGTATGAGATTCTACTCAAAAACAAGAATTGCATCATACATTGAAATTTCTATAAGCGCTTATACCTAATGCATTGTCATTTTTACTGCCTATACTATTACTGCTGCTATTACTCCTGTTATTAATACTGTACTTAAAATTAATACATAAATGCACGAGGATCCCTGAAAATCGCAGTTTTCATAAGTCTGCTCAAACTATTATGAAGTTTTGACGAGTGGCATCAAATTCTGCTCTACTCCACTCTATATAGCAAATTTCTATGCACTCAAGGTATACACCAGAGGAGTTGAGCAATTTAGGCTGAAATTGGACAAAAATTTGTTCAAAATCAAATATTTCAAGAATTGAATGGGTTGGTGAGAGAGGAGCTGCTCTGAGCATCATGCTATCCAGTTTGATAGGAATATAGCAAAAAACTAGCGAATTCGCAACTTCCTCTCGATATTTTTGACCAGCTGAGATTAGCAGGTACTGCTGGAGCATTGAACTTTATGACCACCAAATTTTTCACAAAATTGACCAGCAACAACGATTTTCAAGATTTTTGACCACTCTGCTCCAAATTTGGCTTGGTCACCGCATATTTGTGAAAAGTGACTCATAATACCAAATTCAGAGTAAAAACTGCGATTTTTTGAGATTTTGACCACTACTCTGGTCATTTGGGTGCAAATCATGCAGTCTGGTCACTTTTGGTGCAAATCTCAGCTCTGACCACTATTCTGGACACTTGAGTTAAAATCATGCACTTTGGCCACTTTTTTGACCACTCTGCTCGAATGGGAGAGACATACATACAAATTCAGAAATTTTGACCACGAATAGTAAAGTTTGGTCATTTTCACAGTAAATACAGAATTTTGTCACTTTAGAGATGTTCCTAATGATGCATATCGATTTTGACACAAAAACCTAATAAAAATGACCATTTGGTAATAATAAATAGCAGTTTGACCACTTTTCGCATATAAGACAAAACGCATAGAAAATGAGACGTAATTATATATTTAATTAAATTTATATTTTTATTTTTGCATTTCCCCGATTCAATTGTATTTTATCAATAATGTCTTCATTTAGTTAAATTAATACAAATGAAAAAGCTAGCAATAAGACAAAGTATTAATAGATCTACTCTTTTGATCAATATTTTACATCAATGCATAAGTTATCTCGACTCTCTTCAGTTGTTTGAAACTATTTTTGGGGTTTTATAAAATATATTTATTCAATCTTACATTTAAAAAGTGGAAAACTCTTTCTTATCTATGCATAAGTTCGTTCTTTATGACCTTTTATACCGGTTGATTCTATATAATAAGAGTCTTCTTTTCTTCAGTATATAATAATTGCTTAAAAATAACAATTAAAATTGAGTAAATTTTTGAATGATCAATCACATAATAACTTACATTGTACTTTTATTTTCATAAGTTATCCCTCCCCTACATGATTACATAAATAAATATCAGATTAGTAAATTAGTGAATTGATATATTAGAAAAAAAATCTGGTGAACTTGATCATATTAAGTATAATTTATTTCTTAAAATATAGGCACTAGATTGACACAACTTAGCTAATTTAACATTTCACCTTACCAGTCATTAATAAAAAGAAATAACTATATAAAATATTAGCATTTTCATCTGAAGAAACTTCTAATATACATGATTAGATATTCGATCTAAAATAAATTTTGAATATAAATTAATTTAAATATAAAAGTAATATTTGTATGTTAATGAAAGTTATAAAAGCTAAAAAAACAATTAAGGTATTTGCCTATGTTTATTTTGAGCAATAAATAGGTTAAAATATCACTTAATTTTCATTAAATTGAAGAACAGAAATTCATAATTTAAAAAGTTTATGGTTACAATAATCAAAACCCCAAAACCCCTTAATGAGGTTTATAAGTGCTTTGATTTGTAGGTAATTTGTTAGGGGTTGGGGTTATTAATTAAATGCGAGACAAAAATAGCAAGCTTTTGGGGTCTATTTATGATGAAGAGTATATAGATTTAGTGTATAAACTGCGCTATGGATGTGATATATACAGTGAATAAATCAAACCAGTACTAAACTATAAGTCTATTGCGCTACTCTTAAAGCGAAGCCCTTCAACTGTGCGCTCCCACTGTCTTATAGCACTATCATTAAAGCAATAGTAGCTAAATTCTAAGCCTAAGAGGTAGTAAAAGTTTCTATAGAAGCATATTGATTATCTTATTAATGAGAGAACTTTGAAGTATTGGGCTCACTTCTCTTTAGACCAACGAGCTACTATGTTTCATCGCCAATTCCCTGAGTTGAAGATCTCTGCTCAGTCTATAGCTAACATCTATAAACGAAATGGTATCTCTTAGAAAGGTGTGAATCGTATCAAGAGAGTGATTGATTTCACTCTGCCATTTTACAACAACAACTTAAATTATATTTATAATTAAATGCAGAGAGCATAATAGAATAATATTAAGTTTATACATGCTGACGAGGCTGTGTTTACCTTCAACACTTTCATCTAGAAGTCTTGGTATAAGAGGCATAGTAATATAGAAGTATATGACTAGAAAGTCAAGGTATAAACGATGGCAAATCTTGGAGGAATTAGTGAGGATACTGGTTTAGAAACCTATGTTATTCATCCTCGCTCAATTATGACAGAGCAATATATTAAGTTCTTAGAACAGTTGAGAGAGAAGTACCCTGAATAAGAGATTATACTGTTTGTTGATAATCTTTCTGTTCATAAGACTAAAGAAACAAGGAAAGTTATGAACAACTTAGAATAACGCCAGTGTTCAACGTACCTTACAGTCCACAGTTTAATGGAATTGAGTTCTACTGGGGTATATTAAAAGCCATTACAAGAAACTGCTGCTCTACCACTTGATGCATGACCTACCTATCGATACAGTACACTTTATTAAAAGCTCAGCGAAGAGAGTAGATAATTAATTGGCTTAAAAGTGTGCTAAAGAAGGGAGAGAAAATGTATATAAATAAGTTTTGTAGTTAAGTTAATGAATATATAAGTCACATTTAAAAATCTTTAGAGGGAGCTGGCTTCTCTTTCTTTTCTTCTATTTCTTGCTTCCCTCCTCCTAAGTTTCTTCTCTTGCTGCCAGATCCAGCATCTATGTTCATTGACTCTGGAGGCTAAATATTAGAATAAAGTCTCTTACTAAATTCATACTTTGTCTGCGACTTTCGCTCTCTATGAAGCTTGCTCTATTCCTTCATCAAGAAGATGCCAGTACCAGATTTTTCTAAAGAGTTAAAATACAAATCTTACTTGAAATATATGGGTGCTTCTGCAACTCTGATAGCCAGCTCTCACTTATCTTGATACCTGTTTATCCTTATCTTCTGAAGAGATGCTGTACCTTTTCTTATGAGATTCTTGAATAATTTCTTTCAAGTAATCACCTTTAATTGTTGCAAGAATGCCAAAGAAATAGTTTCTTTCAGGTAGTTTATTTGACAACTACTTCTTAGTAGGCAGGTACAGCGAAACCTCTGGGTCATTCATAGCATCATCATATAAGTTAGTCACTGAAATCTCTGGATAGTTTGGAATCTCTGCAAACTTAACATCTTAAGTTTTCAAAGCTTTCTTCTCTTCGCAGAGTATCGCTCTTAGAAAGGAAATTTTAGAACCTTCCATCGTTAGCAAGAACAAACCAACTACATAGTCAAGATTAGTTACTATGAATTCATAAACTTGCTGCACCAGGTAGCGGTGCAAATCCTCCTTGCTTCTAAATCTTTGAATCAATTCTTGTGCTTGCACTCTTTTCATTGCATCATTCATTGACTCCATCTTGTTTACAGATCTAAGAAATGATTTTCAAATTTAAGTTTATTGATTTCAATTATTTACTTATGTAAAACTTACTATTAAATATAGGCATCCTATAGGAGTCCAACCTCTAAGAAGGATATGGAGAAGGTTTAGAGAACTGGTTTCAAACTTGTGAGATTGATATCAATTTCTACTGTTATAGTTCCATATTTTTAAATTTAAATTGGTACGTACTTAATTAGGAGCAGCTCCTAAAATGCTAGTAATTAATTAGGAGCATTAATTAAAGCTAGTACTTAATTAGGAGCACCCTAATTTTAATCATAATATCACAAAATACCTCTAAATCGGTACGTACTGTAATAAACTTATTATTGATAGAAATAATGGTTACTTTCTCTCCCATATTTACAGCTGGATCGTCTCTTACTGCTCATTATTCTCCTCTAATACTCTTAAAACTTCCCTTGAAACTTGTATGCCTGCAAACCTCATATAAGCTCTCAGTTATAGAGGCAGTTTTATAATTTTAAATTCAAATTTATATATGAGCGCTTACATTTTAAGAAAAACAACAGCACTTCCATCAAACTAAATGAGACTTTCCTTTGGCAGCAATAAAAAGTGTGATGGCTGTGAGATGAACTCTCATAAGGAACTACCAGAGCTATCACTTGAGGTCTCTGTTATTAAAATAGAAATTAATAATAGAAAATAAATGGCAAACAAGTGTGTGGGAGATAGAGAGAAGGAGAAAGGTATTAATGAAACTCCTATACAAACTGAAGAAATAGAAGTATACTTTTGTGAGCTGTGTGAGAGAGATTTGCTCATAAATCTAGCTGGTACTGGCATATGAAGGTCCATAAGGAAGCTAAGCCTACTGTATACTTAAAGCATGACAAAGTTGATGGAAAGTATGATTGCTTTGTGTGCCATAAGCAGTACTCTCACACAAGGAGACTTAAAGAAGCATCTTTTAAAAGCCCACAAGAAAGAAATAGAAGTTGAAGATTAAGACACTCAACTGAAGTTGCTCAACAAAGAAAAGCAAGGAAGCCTCTTTAAGTTGCTGAGCTTTAACAGGCAAGCGAATCAGAGTATGTGAGGATTGCACGCAACCTCTTAGCATCAGAGGTCACTAAAATCATCATTAAAATATAATACAAGAAAATTCCAGTACTTGCATAGATTGATTTAGATACTTCTCTCTAAAGCTACCTAATACTAGAGGACTCCTATGACAAGAAAGTTATTAAGGATCATCAGTATGCTTACAAGGTATATCCTTTCAACTATCTCATTAGTGATGATTAAATGGAGTTTACTAATGAATATTAAGTACTCACTCAGGCTAAGTTTAAAGAGTGCAAATACTTAATAAAGCTAGATGCTGTTCTCCTAGCCAAAGATCATGTAGCAATCAGACTACCACTCTTTGAGATGACACTCAGAGATTTCATAACTGATCAAAGAAATCATAGATAGCTTGCATTGATAGCAACCTAAACCTTACAAGGTATCAAAGAGCTTCATAAGTTAGGCTTTGTTCACAGAGATCTCAAGCCTGAGAATATAATGTTGAACTTTTCACCAGTAACAGTAACATATGATTTCAACAGAGCCTAAAGAGTGGAAGTATCAAGGCTTGGAACTGTAATGGGAACGCAAGGGTACTATCCAAAAAGAGAAAACTGGAGAAATGGAGACTTTTAGTGGGATGTGTGGGCTTTAGCAGCAAAAATAATAGACTGCGATATGCCTCGCATGAATACTACTCTACAAGATGCGAGAAGGATGCTAAACAAAGAATAAGGCAATTTATTGACAAAACTAGAGTATCTCAATCTATGAAACTAATGGCAGAGTCAATATTAATTAAACCAAACTCAAGATCAGACATATAAATAGAGCAGATAGAGTTCTGGTTAAGTAAGATAAACTTCAGACCTCTCCCACATGATCCAAAAGTGCATTTTGAGTGATTAAATTAAATGCATTTACTATAGATTTCACATTAAAACCTATTAATAACCCCAACCCCTAACAAATTACCTACAAATCAAAGCACTTATAAACCTCATTAAGAGGTTTTGGGGTTTTGAATGTAGATAAAATCAATTTCATCTTTTAATTTATTATGAATATAAAATAATTAAACTTCATTGAATCTCTAAATGTTAAAAATTAATGTTATTTTTTTTAAAGTAAAATTCTTAAATTTAAATTTATTGTTTAATAGATTTGATAAATTAGGCATGAATTATTTTTAATGGTTATAATTTATCTTCCGAATAAATAAGAATTTAATTGAAACAAAATGCTTGGTAATTTTATTGATTAAAAATTTTTGAAAATAATATATAAAATTAGGATCAGTTATTAAAGGAAATTAAGTATCCTCAAGAAAATAAATGAAGTAATAATTTTAGAAAACTTTTATCATTGCCATAGTGATAATTTTCAATATATCTCCTTCGTTTGAACTTGATTAAAGAAATATTTAAGAATTCAGTTTCTTCAGATTGTAGCACTAAATCGTTGGAATATAAAATAATTGAGAAATCAATTAAATATAAGTTATTTTAATTTTAAATTAAAAAAATATCTCTTCAAATTTTACTTTATATTCTATAGATCATACTCATAAAGTAGCTCATGAATATATTGAAATAATTCAATTAGTAAAATCAAAAATTTTGATATTTATAAAGTTAACTTAAAATCAATATTTATCTCTTTCCCAAATGAATATTGTTTCATCTAATTATGAGATATCATAGAATACATCTATTATTATTATTATAATTTTGATTCCCTTATTATACTCTAGCCACAATGATGAAAATATATTGACTAATTAGTTTTCAAATCATTTAAATTCCTGCAATAATTAGTTTCTTGAGTTTTGCAAACTGAACAGTCAGCGTTCTGGCAATAAATCAAGGATCATACCGGAGGGATTGATGAGAGATCATTATATCTGCACATTAAATTGGTATCATGAACTTAGAATTCATCTAACCCTTTGATTTAGACTCTATAAGTCAATTTATAAAATTCCTATACTTAAAAATTACTTTATCATACCCAAATTTTTGAAACTTTAATTAGTAAATAATTAATAAGTCCATTGGTAGAGTGCAATCATAATGAATAAAAACATTATAGGAGAAAAAGAACATCTACTATTGAAAATGTTAGGAAATAATTTAATTATTGGAAGTATGTATATCAGTAATACAAACGGGAAATTTAAAGTATAGAATTCAAATTAAAGTAGATTGAAATATTCACTTTATTTTACTATCAGCATCTAAATTTTGATAATTTATTCATTTTAAAAATCTCAATATTTAACTTTTTTTTTTATTAATAGCGAATACAATTTTAGAAATTCAAAATCAAATTTTACTCATCTTTAAAATAATTTTCTATGCTTATCTATTTTTATACATCTGCTTTGCCATTACTCTTTCCAATTAGATTTTCCTAATAGGATTCCTGTAAAATAATAGTTAGATAACTTTCATTTTTCTAAAATAAACAGCAGTTTAAATAGTCTACGTTAATTAATTTTTATTTATTATATATAAACTTATTGATTCTTTTCAAGTAAATCTAGCATGAATACTTATTCTGAGAAGCATTAGAGTCAAATGGGCATGATGCAGAAACTTTTATAATATTGCTCATGTATAATTCATATTTGAGAATCAATAAAAAATGTATTAATACTTCTTCAAATTAATCACAGTAATTTTGTCCAGACAATAAAATTTGGTGCTTGTTTTAAATTAACTTAAAATTAGCTAGTTTTTACTGTATGCTTAAAAATATTGTATGATATTTAATGTAAATTTAAATTGACTTTAATTTAACATAAAAATCTTGTAATAAAATCACTGAAATTTAATCAATTTATCTTTCTCAAAAGATTAATTAAATAGTAGCTCTAATAGTGAAAATCATCTGATTGTAATTTATCGATAAGTACTATACTGTTTTGAACTAAGCTAACTTAACTGACATTAACTTGTATTAAATTCATTTTTAAATTTAGTTTCCACCTTGAGCAATATCTGATTATTTGATTGACTAGATAGTTGCATCGAAAAGCCTCAAACTCGATTTGCTAGTCATATTAGTAAATTTGTCGAATTTTAAACATTAAAATAAGTTTCAATCAAAATTTTTATTATATAAAGAATTCAGATTGGAACTAGTAGCCCTTCTATTATGCTTCTGTTCTGAATAAATTCATTAATGAAGCTTCTGAAATTTAGGTTTCATTTTTATCCCATCCTCTTGAAACTAATGTATTGATTGGAGCAAAGCCATAGCTGAAAATAATTTATTAGGAACTAAATATAAAATAGTTTAAAGTAAAACATTATAAAGGTTATATAATTAGTTAATATATATTAAACAATTTTTTTGGATAATATATAATAAAGAATAGGAACAAGTATTACAAAATCTACATTCTTGTATTTTACCTCTTTAATATTCTACGATATAAAATAGTTTACACAATTCCCTTGGAAAATAGCTTAACTTAATCTAGAAATTTAATTAGATAGAAATATCATATAAATATAAATATGTTACAATAATTATTCTTAAGACTAAGGTTATGATTCAATTAAATTTAAAGAATTGAAAAAATATATAAAAAGTTGCTTAGAAAATAGTAAAGACGCATAAATTTATTCTACTAATATTTAAAATATTTCTTGCATGTTTTACTAAATAGATAATATTAACATTAAAGAATAGTTGACATTACTCTTTCCCATTCTAAACCTCAAATAAAATTATATCTACACTTTATCATATTGTGGTGGAAGAATATATTAATTAATTAGCTTTGTTTTAATTGAGAATAAGAGGATAGTATTTTAATATTTGGGTGAAGATTTCTAAAAAAATAACTCAAATAACTTATAGATCATGATTATAAATTAAAACTTATAAATTAATATGAGGCGTTAGAAAATTGCAAATATCTAATTAACTAATATTTTTCAAAAAAAAATCAATTGAGTTTTAATTTCCCAATGATTTTCACATTAATCTTTTGTACTCTAATGCTCTTGATTTCAAAGTCTTTTTAACTTCTCTCCTCGAGGATGTTGACTTTTCTTGGCCCGTAGATAACCTTTTTAACTATTAAATATTTGGGCTATAATTTTATAATTTAGATATAAAAATTCATAAATTTTAATTTATAAATTGATTAGCTGTTTATTAATTCTTATTATATTATAAGTATATTAAATTTCCCTTTTGAGTAGTTGTTATAAAATAAAATAGTTTTATAAATAGATAACCCATCCATCTTCATTAAAATAACCATCCGAGTAAAGTGTAGCAACTACACCCTCTGGAACTATGAGAGACTTTATTGGTATAAATTTGGATTATGAGTTGAATTTAGATTTAATATCATTAAAGTCAAAGTCCCCAATTGTGAACAAACCAGCGGCTCCATTCGAAAAATCTGGATTGCTAAATCTAAAATATATTTAGATCTATTATTTTTCTCTCTTTAAATACAGAAAAGTTCCATCCTATTCATAAGAAAATATATATAAGGTAATAATAAAATAATGAATGTCTATACGTAGACTTCTGGTTTATAGTCAAGTCCAGTCAATTAAGCATGTCTTGCCCAATTACTGTACCCATCTGCAAGATAAGCTGTATTATAAGGTCCAATGAATTCTAAGAAATTTAGTAAATTTATAATTATTAAGATTATTATTATGGAAATCGTGTAAAAATAAAAATTGCTTTCTCACTGTCATAGACTGAAAACCCTTTAAATAGTATGATCAAGATTTTATTGATATAATTGGGCAATTAACGCATTATTTATTATGGTTTTATGAGGGTTTATGTTGGGTTTAGGGGTTTAAATATTAGTAATTGAAGTGAGTATATGCGAGCTTTGGGATCAGTTTATGACAGTGAGTATATAGATCTACTATTTAAGTTGCGAAATGGATGTGTATAATATAGTAACAAACTCAAACCTATTTTTAATTACACATCTAAAACTAGATTGCTTCACAAATCTCTAGCTACTGTTAGGTCTCACTGTTTATTAGCATTGAATTTGAAATGATAGCAAAGAAATTCTAAGCAAAGAGACCTTTGAAATTTACGCAGCATCATATTGAATATCTCTTCAATGATAAAACTATGAAATACTGGGCCCATTTCTCTCTTGCTTAAAGAGCTATGATGTTTCATCGTCAATTTCCTGAACTTAACATCTCTGCTTAATGAACAGCTAAAATTTATCAAAAAAATGGAATATCTTACAAGACTTATCAATCCCTTTAAGAAAGAAATCGACTTTAATGTTTCATTTTTATAAGACAAATTTAAATTATATATCTGATTGAATGGAGAGGTCTTAATAGGATGGCATTAAGTTCATTCATGCTGATGAGGCTGTGTTTTACATTCAATACTTTTATATCAAAATTTTTTGTACAAGAGGAAGAGAAACATTGAAGTTTATGAGTAGAAAGTGAAAATTGTAACTCATGATATTCTTAATGAAATCAGTGAAGATAATGGGCTAAAAATCTATGTTATTCACCCTCGTTCAATAAAGACTGAGTAATATATAAAATTCTTATAACAACTGAGAGATAGGTACTCTGACTAAGAGTTCATATTATTTGTAGACAACTTGTCAGTTCACAAAACTAAGGATTCTAGGAAGGAATATGAAATGCTTAACATAACTCCTGTATTGTAGGAATACATTCGAAATGGGAATATTATAATTAATTAAATAAATATGATTAGAAATTTGTGGCAGTTAAAGTTGGCCAATTTAAACGATCTAGGGCTCATTCGATAGAGAATTCAAAATTAGCTGGACTTAACTATTGGAAGTACTATTTTATCTCATTCCTGGAGCGAGATAACTCGACTTTAATTAAAACCCTTTAAATTTATTAAATTATACCCTCACATTAAAGTGAAGTTATCTCGCTCCAGGAATGAGATAAAATAGTACTTCCAATAGTAAAGTCCAGCTAATTTTGAATTCTCTATCGAATGAGCCCAAGATCGTTTAAATTGGCCAACTTTAACTGCCACAAATTTCTAATCATATTTATTTAATTAATTATAATATTCCCATTTCGAATGTATTCCTTTAATATTTAATGTTCCTTAGAGCCCTCAATTCAATGGAATCGAATTATATTAGGGGATATTGAAAAGTCATTACAAGAAACTTCTGCTCTACCACTTAATGCACGATGATAGACACAGTAGATTTTATAAAGAGTGCTAAGAGAGTCAACAATAAGAAATCTAAAAATTGTTCGAGAGAAAGGATATTTCTGTTTATAAATAAGTATTAGATTAAAGTTAATGAATCAGTTGACATAATTAATGAGCACTTAAATAGATTTGGCTTCTCATTATTTTCTTCTTCTTGTGGCTTGCTAGTTCACATGTTTCTTCTCTTAGAGCCTGCTCCTGCATCTATGCTCATCTCTTCTGGTTTTTGTAAATCTTTGAAGAGCCTTTTACTCAATTTATGTTTTCCTTAAGACTTTCTCTCTCTATCATCAAGTAAATAGCAGTAACAGGTTTTTCTATAAAGTTAGAAGTTTAAGCTTACTTGAAATGAATGGTTACTTCTGCAATTCCTGGAGCACCTTGTCACTGGTTTTGGTACCCTACTTCTTTCTACTTCTTCTTCTTCTTCAGAAGAGATGCTGTAGCGTTTCTTGTGAGCTTCTTAAATAAATTCATTTAAGTACTCAGCTTTAAGAGTTCTAAGAACGCCAAAGGAGTAATTTCTCTCTGGAGAGTAGTTACTTGTAAAGAACAACATCTGTACCAATCATATCATCATAGAGATGTGTACCTGAGATTTCTGGGTAGTTAGGAATCTCAATAATTTTTATTGCAATTGTCTTAAAAGCTTTTTATTCTTTACTAAGAAGAGCTTTTAAGAATGAGATTTTTGTTCCATCCTGAGTTGGTATGAACAATCAAACTATGGATAATAAGTTAGTAATGGATAAAAACTTACCTTGCTAAACCAAGTATCTGTAAAACCCTCTTTTACATTGTAATTTTCTATCAATTCTTGAGATTATATTCGCTTCATTACATCATTCATAGACTCCATCTTGCTTCCAATTTATATAATTGTTTATGAAATTTAAAATTAAAGATATCCATTCTATCCTTACTAAATCTTACTTCTAAATAGAAGATTTACTGGAGGTTAACCTTAAACAGTAATAAAGATGGAAAAACTTGCTGCAAGTTTCAGAGTTAGACTTTCATTTTTATCAAACTTTTTTCCATTAAATTGCTTATAATAAAAGTTAATTTAATTAGGTGGTCTCCTAATTAACTAAAATTTAATTAGGTTGTTAAATTAAAGTTAAAAGCGGTGTTAGGTGGTACAATGAAAGTAT
>ARYC01021203.1:0-29071 GCA_000711775.1 Oxytricha trifallax
AATTCTGATTTTATATTCGTGTTCAGCGAGATCTAAATGACGAGAATTGATATTTTCGGGAGTTGTTGGGAAATATAAATTGCAAGTTGAGTTTTGCCTGGGAAGGGTTCGGCTCCTGGGACAAATTATAAAAATCAAAAAATGGACAAATTGACCCCCCTATAACTTTTGAAAATGACTATACATCTGGTGTTCCCGTGTCACACTATTGATCAGGAGCCCAAATTTAGTGGATTTGCTTAATTCCAGGTCATCTCATGAATTTCCGTGACCATCTTTTGAGGTCCTCAAAAACCCAAAAATGAAGGGCCAAGGGTTATATAAGGAAACTGCTGCAAATTGCTTATTTTGCTTATATCTTTGCGCGTTTTGAAGATAAATAAATTCTGATTTTATATTCGTGTTCAGCGAGGTCTAAATGACCAGAATTGATATTTTCGGGAGGTGTTGGGAAATATAAATTGCAAGTTGAGTTTTGCCGGGGAAGGGTTCGGCTCCTGGGCCAATTTATAAAAATCAAAAAATGGACAAATTGACCCCCCTATAACTTTTGAAAATGACTATATATCTGGTGTTCCGTGTCACACTCTTGATCAGGAGCCCAAATTTAGTGGATTTGCTTAATTCCAGGTCATCTCATGAATTTCCTTGACCCTCTCCCGCTGCCTTGAATACCCTGAAAATCGATGTTTAACACAATCACTCATCAGTTCTTATAATAAAGCTTAAAATGGCTGTATCTTTGCGCGCTTTGAAGACAAATTAATTCTGATTTTATATTCGTGTTCAGCGAGGTCTAAATGACCAGAATTGATATTTTCAGGAGTTATTGGGAATATAAATTGCAAGTTGAGTTTTGCCGGGGAAGGGTTCGGCTCCTGGGCCAAATTATAAAAATCAAAAAATGGACAAATTGACCCCCTAGAACTTTTGAAAATGACTATATATCTGATGTTCCCGTGTCACACTCTTGATCAGGAGCCCAAATTTAGTGGATTTGCTTAATTCCAGGTCATCTCATGAATTTCCGTGACCATCTTCTGAGGTCCTCAAAAACCCAAAAATGAAGGGCCAAGGGTTATATAACGAAATTGCTGCAAATTGCTTATTTTGCTTATATCTTTGCGCGTTTTGAAGATAAATCAATTCTGATTTTATATTCGTGTTCAGCGAGGTCTAAATGACCAGAATTGATATTTTCAGGAGTTGTTGGGAAATATAAATTGCAAGCTGAGTTTTGCCGGGGAAGGGTTCGGCTCCTGGGCCAAATTATAAAAATCAAAAAATGGACAAATTGACCCCCCTATAACTTTTGAAAATGACTATATATCTGGTGTTCCAGCGTCACACTCTTGATCAGGAGCCCAAATTTAATGGATATGCTTAATCACAGGTCATCTCATGAATTTCCGTGACCATCTCCCGAGGCCTAAAAAACCAAAAAATGAAGGGAGAAGGGTTATATAAGAAAATTGCTGAAAATTGCTTATTTTGCTTATATCTTTCCCCTTTTTTAAGACAAATTAATTCTGATTTTAGATTCGTGTTCAGCGAGGTCTAAATGACCAGAATTGATATCATCAGGAGTTGTTGGGAAATATAAATTGCAAGTTGAGTTTTGCCGGGGAGGGTTCGGCTCCTGGGCCAAATTATAAAAATCAAAAAATGGACAAATTGACCCCCCTATAACTTTTGAAAATGACTATATATCTGGTGTTCCAGTGTCACACTCTTGATCAGGAGCCCAAATTTAGTGGATTTGCTTAATTCCAGGTCATCTCATGAATTTCCTTGACCCTCTCCCGCTGCCTTGAAAACCCTGAAAATCGAAGTTTAACACAATCACTCATCATTTCTTATAATAAAGCTTAAAATAGCTGTATCTTTGCGCGCTTTGAAGATAAATAAATTCTGATTTTATATTCGTGTTCAGCGAGGTCTAAATTACCAGAATTGATATTTTCAGGAGTTGTTGGGAAATATAAATTGCAAGCTGAGTTTTGCCGGGGAAGGGTTCGGCTCCTGGGCCCGATTATAAAAATCAAAAAATGGACAAATTGACCCCCCTATAACTTTTGAAAATGACTATATATCTTGTGTTCCGGCGTCACACTCTTGATCAGGAGCCCAAATTTAGTGGATATGCTTAATCCCAGGTTATCTCATGATTTTCCGTGACCTTCTCCCGCTGCCTTGAAAACCCAAAAATGAAGGGAGAAGGGTTGTATAAGGAAATTGCTGAAAATTGCTTGTTTTGCTTTTATCTTTCCCCTTTTTTAAGACAAATTAATTCTGATTTTATATTCGTGTTCAGCGAGGTCTAAATTACCAGAATTGATATTTTCAGGAGTTGTTGGGAAATATAAATTGCAAGCTGAGTTTTGCCGGGGAAGGGTTCGGCTCCTGGGCCCGATTATAAAAATCAAAAAATGGACAAATTGACCCCCCTATAACTTTTGAAAATGACTATATATCTTGTGTTCCGGCGTCACACTCTTGATCAGGAGCCCAAATTTAGTGGATATGCTTAATCCCAGGTTATCTCATGATTTTCCGTGACCTTCTCCCGCTGCCTTGAAAACCCAAAAATGAAGGGAGAAGGGTTGTATAAGGAAATTGCTGAAAATTGCTTGTTTTGCTTTTATCTTTCCCCTTTTTTAAGACAAATTAATTCTGATTTTATATTCGTGTTCAGCGAGGTCTAAATTACCAGAATTGATATTTTCAGGAGTTGTTGGGAAATATAAATTGCAAGCTGAGTTTTGCCGGGGAAGGGTTCGGCTCCTGGGCCCGATTATAAAAATCAAAAAATGGACAAATTGACCCCCCTATAACTTTTGAAAATGACTATATATCTTGTGTTCCGGCGTCACACTCTTGATCAGGAGCCCAAATTTAGTGGATATGCTTAATCCCAGGTTATCTCATGATTTTCCGTGACCTTCTCCCGCTGCCTTGAAAACCCAAAAATGAAGGGAGAAGGGTTGTATAAGGAAATTGCTGAAAATTGCTTGTTTTGCTTTTATCTTTCCCCTTTTTTAAGACAAATTAATTCTGATTTTATATTCGTGTTCAGCGAGGTCTAAATGACCAGAATTGATATTTTCAGGAGTTTTTGGGAAATATAAATTGCAAGTTGAGTTTTGCCGGGGAAGGGTTCGGCTCCTGGGTTAAATTTTAGATTCGAAAAATGGATATCATTCTAACTTTAAAAATCATTTATTTGATTGTTATTATTATTTTTATTATACATGTCTTAATAAGTTATTGATTTTCTTATTTAGCCAGAAAAGTTTTATTTATTTTCTAGTATTTAATAAGATTTAATTTAATTTAACTTATATTATTATAAATGATTTTCAGTTTCATCTTACTAAGTATTTAATGATTATGTATTTTTTTTTATTTATCATAATTTTGTTTAACTTTAAAAAAGAATTGTTAGTATTTATGATCAAGATGTATTATTCTTATTACTATTGTTAAATAATTATACTTAATTTGAATGTTTCCTGTTATTCTATTATTAAATTTGACACAATTAATGCATATTCATTTGTTATGTTGTTCATATGCTTTTCCATATAGCTTAAATATAAAAGTTATAAAAATTAAATGATTTTGTATTAAATTATATTGTTAATCACTATCACGATTGATGATTGAATATATAGATTTTATAAAAAATTTATAGATTATAAGCCAAGATTATCAAAGAAAGCTCAATAATTTATTCATTTGTTGACATATTATTGTAAAATCTCACATTAATAGCTAGTAAGTATATCCAAATGAATATGAAATTATTATACATGTTATTACTAACACATAATTTACTCTGATCTAGTAGAGCGAGGAAATTTCTTAGCTAAATCATTTGCATTTCAATTAGAAGTTTATGGCGGCTTTTAAAGAATCTTGAGATTCGTTATTTGCGCTTTAGATCAGTAAAGAGTATCAACTGTCTATCATTAAAGCATTTGATAGTTTTTTTACTTTGAATTAAAAATCATTGGTAAATGAGTTTAATTTTTATTATTAAAGCCTATTAATCTTGAATGATATGCAAATAATAATCATTTAAGTCATTACTTTTGAGAAATTATTTCGATACCTTGGTATATTTATTATTGAATATATTGTTGATATTGATATCATTTTGTTAAGTTAAATACTTAGTTTGCTTTATGAAAGTAAATTAATGCGATCCTTTCACAGAGGCTTATATAATTCAATATTAGTAAGTATTAAAAATTAGATTGGTAAAAGCTAGAAAATTGGTTTCATTTCAAAATTAATTACTGGTATTTGCCCTTAAATATAAATATTTTTTAACATTATTATTTTTTAAAGAAAATGTCAATATTTTTACTTAAGCTTTAATTCTTGATGATTTAATGCTATAATAATTTATTTATAGGCTGAGGTAGATATAATCATTAAATTAATTCGCTCAAATATCAATTAATGCTTAATGCTGCTACCTTCTTTGCTTAAGTTAGCATTTATCATTTTAGTATTATGAGCAAAACCTTCTCACAACCAATAGAGTTAAAATAAATATAGAAAGTTAGTTAATCACTAAGGTAAGTATCTATATAAATATAGTTTATATAAATATCTTAAATTTCTTTAATTCTTCATCAGGCAAGCTGCTCTTACCTAACTTACAATTATAAATTGAGTTATAAAACAACCCAGAGCAGCACTAATGAGTATTTATCTCCTTTCTTCTAATTTATGCTTAAACTATCAAAAGGATCAATTAATTAAGTTGCAGGAGCAATCACTTACAGGTATACCAGCAGCAATATCAGCTGCTGCTAATTAGCCAAATTCATAAACAAATCCAATTCTTCTTCTTTCTATATCTGTAAAGTAACAACAACAACAACAAGAAAATGCATATTATATGATAAATTTAATAACTTTAATTATCATAAAATGATATTTGTTTTCATTTGAGAAGGATTGAGATTACAGTGCATATTCACGAGTTTATAATTGTGTATTTACAGTTTGATTATTTTAAGGTTAATCATAGCACTTTAAACTAAAAGATAGTCCCAACCTGTGCTTTAAATCCCTATGGTATCTGCTTTGTTTGAATTGTCTCCTGTGTAACTTGCTTTCAGAGAATTAAAAATAGGAGTTTATTTATAGTTAAATTAAGATAAAATTATCATATTAATTTTTATAAGTTAATATTAATTTACATTTATTATTAATGGTCATATTATTTTAATTAAAATTGGTGATCATTTGTATCACTAGCAGTGCGCCTATTATCATTCTTATTAGCTGTTAAATCAATTTAAAACACGTAGATATGTGAAATTACAAACAAAATCAAGAAATTTTACCCTTCCCTAATTAAATCAAAATCACTAAACTATAAATCATAACTCTAATTTTATAATATTTGCTATTTTGTTATAAAATATATTCTTATTTTGCATTAGAGGAAATAAAATCTGATGATTAATTAAATAATTTACTCATCTGTTGTTTATATTTACTGTTAATCTTAAATAATTTTGCTAAAAACTTTTTATAGTTTTATACATTTATAGAATTGTGACTAGATTCTCAACTTATTTCAAGAAATGTTTATTAAAAAAACAACGTTTTTCATTATAAACTAAATAGCTTGAAATAAATAAATATAACAGCCTAATTTCATTCCTAATTTAAAAAAATAAACTGAGAAAATTTAGCATAGTGCGAAAAATTATCTAACTCCCTTAAATAGATTCGACAAAGTTTTTTCAACCTTGATTAACTAACTTGCACTCATAAAATTAATGATTCAATTATAATGAGATTAATATTTTACAGTGACGGAACCACAAAAACTATAACACTTCCAAATTGCTAAACATATTTAGTAACTCCTCTTGAATAAAAATAATATGCCAAATTATTTCACTTTTAGTTAAATTTTATTAGTATTTTCTATTTATTTGATTAGCTTTTTTATAATACTCATCACATTTAAAATAATGAGTAACATCCTTCAAAAGCTCCATTAAACTCCTTAAGTAATATCATGATTTGATTGAAATACAAGAAATTATTTTTTTTTGTGAATTTATACAGTAAATAAATTTGATTTGTAAAAATAAAAAATGTTGAGACAAAATATATAAAAGTATATTCTAATCATTCAAGTGGATTAAATTTAAATCAAGCACTATTTATCTTAATACCTAGAACAATTAAAAGTTTGTGAAAAATATGATGAATACAAATTTAATTAAAAATTATTTATTGAATTATTAAATATAGAAGGATTGCAATTAAAACAAATCCCGAATATTTTAAAATCATACAGAGTATTGCTTGCGTTTTATGTTTTAATATCAAACTACCCTGATTGATCAACTTTGCCACTATCATTATTTGTCTATGGTGTGTCTAAATTCAATTTAGGGTAGTTCTTCTCATCCTAGTGCAAGTCTCTCATCTTGTTGGCTCATCTACCAAGTTTATCGTAGATTGCTTCTGAGTAATTGAAACCCTCATCTAAATCGTTGACGTATTGCTATTTTTCAGAACTTCCTATTTGTGGTCTACCTAGAAGGTATCTGCCATCTTCGTGTTATCAACTGAAGCCATCTCATCCATCTCTGCAACCTCCTCTATAGTTGCCATCGTCTTCGTCTCTTATCTCACGCTCCTCTGGCTCTACATCTTCAATAACACCCACAATGACGAGTTTCTCCACTCCCCTTTGACTTATTAATCGTTTGGAGGTTTGTCACTACATTGGGCATCTTCGGCATTTTTTTCAAAAATACTTTTGCAAACGAAGTAAGGGGAGAATCTTCGAATGGGGGCTGCCAGTTTACCACTCGAATCTCCATCTAATTATCTGCTGAGATGGAGTCTCCGACTTTGATAAGTGTGGTAGATCGCTAGATAAGTGAGTATCTTTTTTTTCGGGGATCTCTATCTATCCCAATAGCGAACACCCTGATGCACATTTCCTCTTCTCATACTGCGTGTATACTCAATTAAATTAAGTCAAACCTGCGAATCTCCTTAGCCTGCTAATCTTTCCACTCTAAACTGCACGTTTTCCTCTATTTTGCTCTCTAGGGCGTCTAGGCAGATTCTTCAACTATCTTATATAGTTTAAAAGAGATGGAGTGCGCTTACCAATAAGTAGACAGAGGAATCTTGACATAAATTATCGCGCACGCTGCAATATTTAGTGTCCCCACCAATGGAGTTCCTTCCCACTCTGGCACTTCAGAGCTCCAGGATGACTTCTTCGCATTTAAAGGTGCAGGCTCATATAGCAAGAAAGTAGGTGTAAATTCATTGAGTATGTACCAGCTAATACAAGCCTTTCTCTTACTAATACTCTTTCAGTTCCTTGGATCTATACTAACACTCTCAGCGCTAATGGAGTTGCTACATCTTCCTCTACTAATTCACGATGCTCGAAAGACTTCTTGACAATTGCTATCAGCAACCACCCACCTGCCCAAAGAGCCATATGTATTGATGGACTTGCAAGAGATGGTGACCTTATCGTTGAGCCTTATAAAGCCACTGATGTTCTATGGCAGCCAAGTGATGTTGACGCTTGTTATGGTGTGATTATCGAAGTTAGATAAGTTTAAAGCTCCACTCTCCTTTTTCTCTGATTCCATGCATATTGATATCATCGTTAGCAGTACTGGCTCGATGGCATCATCACTGATGGTCTCTGGTAGTGGCTGTGTATTTGCTATCATCCTGGATTAGATTACTGACTAAGGGAGGTCACCATTTAGATCTGTTGGGAATAATTCAATAGTCTGATTTAAAACATTAATTTGTTTAAATACTGACCCTAGAAATTTCGTAGCTTTATGTTTTGTGAAGACCCCCTAGATATTTAAGTGCAAGTGTAATTATTAAAAAGCTACCAAATATTTTTTATAATTAACTAATATTTCAAATTTAAATTTTGTTTTTACCAATTTCTTTTCATAATCAAATTATTCTTTTATGTAATTTATTAGATCTCTAATATTCTTATTAAGAGTCTGAATTAATTTCTCGATTAAACATAGCTAGCTATATCACTTGTTATTTTTAACAATTGAAAATATTAAAATAGCTCATATAAAAGAATAATTAATTTCTTAGCGATATTCAATTATTTAATATATAATAACTGGCATTACAGTTTCAATGATGAAATTGAACCACAGATATAATTAAAAACTTTATTTATAAATATATCTTCTGATTTTCTAAAACAGAATTAATATATTGTCAATTTCTAATTGTAATATTTATATTTTAATATATTTATAAAAAGAATGTTAAACTATCTTAGATTAGAGACAATACCCTCATATTATTGCCTTTTTATATTAGCATTTCAAGCTTAACTTTAAAGTGTTATAATTACGTCTTCAAATAAATTTTATATCTTGATTCAATCTGTTTTAATTATGCGAGTCGCAAAAGATTGATAGATGATGAATTTTGCCTTAAAATTATTCATGGTGGCTTAAACTATCGTATTATTAGATAGTTTATTAGTTTTTCAGTGTCAAACTGTTTTTTCTATTAGAATTTGTAATAAATTAAAGCTCAGCTTGTGACTAGTAATATTATCAAAATTATAATACCTTGTCAAAAAAGGAAGTTGAACTACCAGAATTATTGCTAAAGCATTCACTATTTAATATTATTAAAACTTAAATATTATTTATATGACCAAACTCATTTTAATGTTAATTTTAAATTCATTGAAAGAATAAGTAATTCATAAAATTAGACCATTTAAGAATATTTTACTTAAAGTTATAAATTAGATATTCAACTTTTCAGTTTAAACATAGAACCAAAGTTTTGCTTACTATTTTAGTAGACATTACTATGACTTAAGGCAATAAGAATGATAATTTATTCAAGTCAATACTTTTAATTAACAAGATTAAAAATTATTCTGTAATTGAAAAAAATAAAATTTAAATTATTTTTAATAAAATAAAGAAATAACTATTAAAATAAGAGAAGTATTTTATATATTATTTATCAATTAATTCATTAGAAAAGTTTATGGACTCTATAAACATCAGTTAAGGGTCTAATATAAAAATATAATTCTAATTTTTTAATATAAAATAATAAGATTAATATTTACATGACTTTTCTATACTATGAAAATTAAAATGATTTCAAATAATAATTAATATAAATAATAGAGAGTTTAATTAATTTAGGAATTTCTTAAAAGTGTATTTGAATTATTTTAATGATAGATTATGTATATTAGCCTATTAAAATGAAATATCTAAACAAGTATCGTGATATTACGATTTGAACATTGAAGATCATTTTTTTTTATATATTTATATTACTAAATAAAATTATTTCCGACACTTATGGGGATTGCAATTAAGTATCAATTACTATTATCTGAAGATCTGAAAGTAAAAATCCATGATAATATGTTAATTATCAGTAATATACTCAGAAATGATTAAGTAGACACGATAATAACATGAGTAAAAGGGTATGAAATCACAGAAAAATTATAGTATTTTTAATTGACACTGATTTTAATGTAACTATTATTAAAGCAATATAACCCATGAAAATATTCTGGGTTTTAAATTGTAAAATATGTTTGGTATTTTTTATGCAAAATATTCCTTATTTTTATGTGCCATTATCTTCATGATAGATTGGCAATTTCAATCTTTCTTTAAGTACTGGTCGAATAAAGAGTTAAGACGTATTTAATAGAGAAAATTTCTGATCCTTAAACCTAATTACTAAAACCCAAAATTTAAAAGATTTACATAAATGACAAAGAAAAGAAAGAAAAAACTCAGGATAAATTTCAGCTTCTTTAAATGTGTTAAATCATTAAAGAAAGTATTATTTATGCATATTCGCAATAAAAAGTAGTAAATTATAAAATAATCATGAACAAACAAAAACAATTAAAAATAATGTGTGCCATTATTGCAAACAAAAAATGAAATATTAATAATACATTGTCACAAATAATAATATATTTGTCAGGAAATCTATGGTTATATAATGAGATAAGTTAAAGAAATATGATGATTATTTAAAACTACTTTTTTATAGCAGATAATTTTTGAGTCTATTACATATTCATTTAAAATGTAGACAATAAGTCTTATACTTGAAGCTAATCATCTCTTAGTAGGATTTGGGAACAAGAAGCGAAAACCTCAAAAATTAGATTTAAATTTTTGAAGTCTTTCATAAAAGAATTAATTTTATATAAGCAAAACACCAACCACACTTAAAACATTATTGGACATGGTTTAATAAGATTCTAAGTATCTGAGGCAAATAAGTTATAATTATAATATATAAAAAGTATTTATCAACTTTATAAAAATATTCCTACATAAAAACTTTTAGTATAAGATTTTAAGCTAAATTAACAGTATTGCCTATATAGTAGCAATTATACTTTAACAGTTTACAATGTCAAAAATTATAGGGGTTTATGTTTAAAGTAGATGTTGTTGATGGGATTGGCGATGAAGTTGTAATGATGAAAAAGTATAATATCAAAATTTCAAATATTAAAAAAAGAAAAATGGTCTAACTAAACTGATGTCTAAATCATATTTTAAGCGATAAATTATTCAATATAGGAGTATTAAAAATAAAATAATTATTAAATTAATATTCATATAAAAAATTAATAAAATACATTTAAAATATGAAAATTGAAATAAAAATTCAAAACTAATCTTTAAAATACATATCTGCTTATAATTAGTTATACTTTAAAATTAAATTACATTTTACATATTCTAACTGTATTAATACTTAAGTATCCTTTATTTTTCATTAACTTCACTATAATTTATTAAAATGAGCCAATTAACATTATCATTTTTAATCTTTATTCCATATATTCTATTTCAGCGCAGTGTAATTGTTGTAGTTACTACCATTCAAAATGTCATCCTCACTGTATCCTCACTTTATCTTCAAGATCTTCATTATATATTCCCATATTTTTAACACCCCAAAAAGCTAAATAAATTTCACTAAGTTATAAAAAAAACCATTTTACTTCTATTTAAACTATAAATGCTTATGTTTTATGTGCAACAGATGAAACTCAAATACTTTTGGAGAAAAAATTATCATTAAAAGTTCTTGTTTCCTATACAATCAGTTAAACTTTATTGATTGTTCGAAAGCAGGAAGTATTTACAAAAAGGAAAGCCAATCAGCAACGACTATATTTTGACACAAAGGCTAATTTCAAATGAAACATTTGATCCTAATTTTGGAATTTACATTATTAATTACAATTTTGACTAAATCAATGTGATAAATGAGTTAGTAAATATTTTATTTCATGAATCACAGGAAGGTATCTACCCAGACATTATCTTTAAAAACATTCACAAAAAAATGCGGCTTAATACGATACAAAATTTATTTGAGAATATAAGCATCAAATCTATTCCAAGAAAGCATAAAGACTCAACTATAAAATGCACTGGTGTAACCATTTGTATAGAATTCAATTATATATAACTCCGGATGTCCAGCCTTTACTTGTCCAACATTAATTGTGGAATGCTATGACCCTACAGTGGCTTTGATTGATGAGCGTGAGTAACTCTAAATGAATATGCAAATATTCTCTGCTCTGATTGAGGAGTACACCTTTACTTACTCTTTCTGCCCTTAAAGCAACAAATGTTCACACATACTCATGCTATTAAATTAATGTTCAAGTTGACTACTAAAATAAATGATTTTTAAAGGAAACTTCTATAAAATGAATCTATTTGGAAATGGCAAAAGTCTCCTTGTTACAAAAGCCATAATAGAATTTAATTAAAATCAATAAAATATTAAAAAACTCCAAAAATTCTATGGAACTATCTGTTCTTTACCTAAAACTTTACTTTCAAAAATTTTCTTTCCAATACAAAGTCCGTTAATTCTCAATAATTTCTTAATTTTTACAGTACTAAGCATATAAACTATAACCTATTATTACTAATACAGATCACTCTGCTAAAAATCTATTTTACATATAGAATAATCAAATTATATCTGTATACTAGGAGATGAGATAAGCTGAATTGTTTTCTTTGAATATGATGATAAAATTGGAAGATCAAATGCTAAATAATGATTATATGAAGGCATTTAAAATTCAAACATGCTTATTCATAATTTCTATGGAGTAGATAGTTAAGACATAATTCGTTTATTCAATCAAACATTTGTTGAAACGATTCATGGCAAAGTTATTCTTTTGAATTTAATTAAATTTCAAATATATAATCAAAGAAGTTTGGAAGCATTTACCCACTGATTAATATGCAGAAAATAAAAAACTGAAATAGAGAGTCTAATTCAAAGATTCATGTTTTGAAAATATCCATTTCTAATAATATGATATTTATGAAAAATAGATGGTATTAGCAATAAGACTAATAACAATACTAAAACTTTTTTTATCTATAGAAAATGGAAGATTCTCGAATAGCTTTGTTATTTTTCTAGTATCCCTCGTAGTTGTCTCCGTCTGCTTGAATAAACTTCTCTAACCAGTGTCTTCCTTTTCCTTGCTGAAGTCTCTGTCTTTACCATCACTGGCTCATAGTATTGCTGAAAGAGTATTAAAAAAATTATAGATATCAAAAATGTAACTTAAAAAATTATGGTGAATACATCATGGTTCCGTCTTCATCTTAAACGGGTTCATTTTAACAATAAAAAATTAATTAAAGTTTATCTTTTCCTATTATAAATAATGATTACTAGTAAAGCTAATTTTTTAGCTATTCTTCTATAGTTAGCAACCTTTTATTCTATATATTATTCATAAAACGATATGAAGGATCAACTTCTTAAATAAAGCCCTTTCGTTTAGTTTCGATATCAAATACAACTTCCAACTTATATATTGTGCTAAATGCCTATAAATTATAATTTTCATTTTACACTGATAATCGACAAATTACTTCCCTAATCATAAAATATATAAATCAATTTTTGGGAATAACAAATTTAACTTTACTAGAATCATTAAATATTAATTCAACTATATTTAATGTAGTGTGATTTAATAAAACTAGTTGTTTTATTGTGTAGAGTACTAAAGAGACTATAGAAATAGCATTATATTCTAAATAAATGGGGACTAAATAGATTTCATGAGGATTAGTAGTTTAGATAATTTATTAAAAAAACAATGAAATGCTTTTAAATTATACTTTTGAAAATATTAACGGTTAAACTTCTGGAGGGTGATAAATTTAATGAATTTAAAACATTTAGAATATTTTCATAAAATGATGCATTTACCAATGGTCTCCTCAAAGTTAAAAGGTTGAATAATTTGTGGCAGTTCAGAAATTGAAAATTAAATAGGGCAATAGCAATACAGACATCAAAAATCTATAAACTTCTATGATTCCACTTGAAACTGTAGTATACAATTCACAGGCTGATGAAACTACTTTTAAAATATTAAACTCAGTATTAATTTGCAATTAAGATTACAAAACTGCTAACTTTGACAATTTGAGCAATTTTCTGTAAAACTAAGTCATTTAAGAATAAGTTACAATTGGTACTCTTTTAGTTATTGAATCAACTAAGGGTAATGTTATAGTAAATTTTTAAGACAATAATTTTTCATATTGCAAGAGCAGTAAATATAGGTGTGTGTTTAAAATTAAAAGTTATGGAGGTAGTAATATCACTGAACTTAGGAGTATTTATTAATGTAGAATAAATCTTAAGAAAATTAATTAATAAAGATAACTAGGCTGTATTTTAAGGTGCAATAAATTGCAAAAACTGTTATAATTTCAATATTGAAACTCCTTATTTAATTTCTAATTAAGCATATGGGAGATTCAATTTATCTCGATTATAAAATCAAAACACTTCAACAGATAGTAGATCTTTTGATTTAAATGAATTTACAGTAGAAAATTCAAACTCTCTTTTTAACGGAAGATTCTTGGTAATTAATGGCTAAGTTTAAAGTATCTTATTAATAATTAGAAACTCAAATTTTAGTGAAGTATATACTCAAGTTTTGTGAATTAGTAAGATGATTTTGAATTGCTTGAAAATGGAGGAGGATTGGGGTATCTATAAACAAATAGTCTAATTTTGAAAGTAATTAACTGCAAACTTATTATGATAAAGTCTCAATATTTTAAAGGGGACTTTTCAAAATAATTACTAATATTTCTGATATTAAAATATCTGTGTATGATATAATAAGTCTAGGCTACTTAAAGTGAAGCATCATAAACTTGAAAAGTTATGTTGGTGAGTTGAAAATTCTGAATAATCCCTTAATCTTAGTCATAACATCGACTAGACTCCTTACCTAAATACTAATTTTGCGACTAAGGAATCGACTTTTTAGAAGAGTTTAATCACTTTCAGTAATCTATACTTCCAATAATACATAAAAGAGTTGTGGAATATCCTCAAAAGAAACAATTTTTAATAAAAATTAATCTCGTAAACTAACTGAAGCTTGCAACATATATTTGAATAACTATGCATCAAATTATGGAATCTATTACTGAGACTCGCGCTCATTGAATAATCTACAAATCTTATCTCACATAAAATAATCGTTGAAAGGAAGTATTATAAATGATATTGGGATGAAAAAATGTAGTTTATTAAGTAATGTAGCAGATAACTAATTATTTTAGCAGGGAAGTTTTATCAATTTTTACAGTGCAATCAGTAGTAATACATTTGAACTTTTGATATAGAATCCATTTTTCAAATCTTTCGTAATACAATGGAGGTGGAATAATAAAATTAAATAATGCTAATGTGCAAGTTAAAATTTAACTCTCTAATTTTCCAAATAATTACATTATAGTAACCCCAGTAGATTCTGTTACAATTAATCCGAGTAAACTAAGCTAAGTTCAATTTAATAGATCAAGCTAAATTCTTTTTAAAAAATAAATTCTAAAATGAATATTGGCTAAAATACTATTAAATGATGTGCTTATAAGAAAAGTGGACTAGTTTAAGCATCACAATGTCGCAGATGCAATTTAGAGATAGCTTTAGTCTAGCTTTATACAGAGTTACATTATCAAAGATTTCACTGCTATAGAAATAACCAACAAATATTCCAAGTGTCTATTACTTGTCTGAGGCTATATTTAATTCAGTTGGCAACCTGTTTTTATCTAATTATATATTTGCTGCCGATGACGTGTTTTATTGAAATGGATGATCTTTTGGTCATTAATACTCTTACTTCGTTTAAAACTCGTCCATTATGGGAGGATTATATTACGACATGAACACACAATTCATATTCAGGCATTCTCAATTTTTCTTCAAATTTTCTTGCAGGCACATTTTATCTGAATAATTATTGCACTTTAAATCTATTTAATGTAACATTGAACATAAGTTTTAGCAAATTTTATGGGGCGTGTTTTATATTCTTCTATAAGATATTCAAGAGGTATACTCAGTTGTTAGTTTCCTTTTAACTAATGAAATAGCTGGGTCTTTTGGGCCTATGTTTTATTTATACAATCAATTAGTGCAATTACAAATTTATAATTCTACTTTGTAGAATTCACAATCTGGTTGCTTAGGGTGGAGTATTCTATATTTTACAGGTTTGAGATATTACGCTTGAAAACAGCAAATTAAGTTAGTTTTGAATTAAATTTATATGATATTGATGTATTCCTTATTCTACCAAAATGGAGTTATCTTTTTGAAAAGTTTAATAGTAGAATGCCAGACTTATTTTGACTACGACTATATTATAAATAAAGCTCAACAGTCAGGTTCTGATAATAACTTCCTATGTGTTTTTTTTATGCAAAACACCAGATACTTCAAATCTGAGTATAATGCTTTAAGGTATTGCACAGACTAAGGTATAATTAAGTGATACAAAAGTAGAGGATAATGGCTCATTATTTTACAGTAAAAATCATAATTTACATTATTAGCTTACTTAAATATTTCTATATTTTAGATAATACCGCACATTTAGCAGCTATTGGCATTTTGGCGAAGACCTATGCAAGTATAAAATCCTATAATGTACAACAACATAACATTTGACGTGGGGACTTTGCAGGTGGAAATGGATGCAAATTAATTTTCTCAATCTAGAAATATATGATGATTTCGCCTAAAACAAGGCAATAGCAAGAAGCGAACTACACATAAACATAAGCATTTATTTAACAAATAGAAGTAAAATGATTTTTTTTATAACTTAGTGAAATTTATTTTGTTTTTTTTGGGGTGTTGAAAATATGGGAATTGAAGATCATGAAGATATAGTGTGGATACAGTGAGGATGAAATTTTGAATGGTAGTAACTACAACAAATACACTGCGCTGAAATAGAATATATGGAATAAAGATTAAAAATAATAATGTTAACTGGCTTATTTTATTAAATTACAGTTGAAGTTAATGAAAAATAAAGGATACTTAAGTATTAATACAGTTAGAATATGTAAAATGTAATTTAATCTTAAAGTGTAACTAATTATAAGCAGTTATGTATTTATAAGATTAGTTTTGAATTTTTATTTCAATTTTCATATTTTGAATGTATATTATTATTATTGTTTAACAGCATTATTTAAAATAACAACTGGAATTAAAATGTTTTGAAACAATAAAAAAACTTACAAATTGGAAAAATATATACAATCACATAAAATTTTTTTCATTAATCGATGATAAAGGTTAATCTTGGTATTATAAAAAGTATTTAACATGTAGAGGACTTCTAATAACAATATTAAAACTCATAATTTTTACTCAAAACATTCAAAATCCCAAACCTCATAATTAGTTTTATAAGTCCTTCGATTATAGGTAATTGGTTAGGTGTGGGGATAATAATAGGTTTGAATACGAACTATATTGTAAATATTTTTAATTTATTTGCCAAAATAAACTTTAAAATCATGTGGGAGAGGTCTACATTTTATCTTACTTAACGAAAACTCTTTCTGCTCTATCGATATGTCTGATCTTAAGTTTGGTTAAATTATTATTGACTCTGCCATTTAATCTTGTTTTGTTAATAAATTGCTTTATTCTTTGTTTGCATCCTTCTCACCTTATAGAGTAGTATTTTTTGCGAGGCATATCGCACTCTATTATTTTTACTGATAAATCCCACTAAAAATCTCCATCTCTCTAGTCTTTCAGGACAATAGTCATGAGTTCCCATAAAATTTCCAATCCTTAATAATTCCACACTAAGGCTCTGTTGAATCATTAATTGCTTCTCTTACTGGTGAAAAGTTTATCATTCTATTTTCTGGCTTCAGATCTCTGTGAACAATCCCTAACTTTATGAAGCACATTAATATCTTGTTTAGTCTCAGTTGATATTTACCCAAGTTACTTATAATCCCTTTGATCTGTTATAAAATCTCAAAGAGTCATTTTATTGAGTTAGAGTATGAATCATGAAATTTTCTAAATAAAGTGAATTGTTTTAAATAATAAATTAGTATTGTTAAAATATAAATGAAATGGGAAAAAGTGAAAATAAAAATAAATAATTTATTAATATGTGTACGCTTTTAATATTAAACCCTTTCGACCAATTAATCAAAACCCCTTAATTATATAAAAACGCATTTTCATAACCCAGAAACCCCTGGACCATATTTCAAAACCCAAAACCCCCTTCGATGAGTAATTCAAAACCCCTAAACCCTTTTCGTTTGAAGTGTAGTGTGTTTGATAATTATGAATAAATATGAGATAAATTGCCCTTTATTAGTTCTTTTTGCAGTGTATGATTACCAAGTGTATAGAGTGCATAGCTTAATTAGACAGGAGCTTTATAAGTGTAATGGGCATATGTATGAAGGTCATTCGCATTATCCATCCAGTTTGAGAAGCTGAAATGGGAAGGGCGGTGATCGGCATGCTAATACATTAGAGAGATCCTGCATTGAGTGGACCTCCAACTAAAGAAGCACGATCGAAATCCAGTTCGAAGGGTTGCTTGCTTTCATAAGCTTATGTCAAGATTGCCTCAAATACAAAGTGGGAAAGTGCGATAGCAATTGATTGATTATTATTATTACCATTATAGCCTTGTATTATAAATTACTCTTTTATAAAGGGGGATTCCCTTTAATAGGCTCAGCAACACAAATTGCTTCTGTAACAAACATCATCAGACAAATCCATAGCGCAGAGTGTGCAGCCACTTTTTGATCTGAACACCCACATGCCTTGAATGTCTTCTGCACTTAAGCTCTGTACGATTTCAGAGACCCTCTTCACGAGCTGCTGCCTAGAGATGTTAGATGTGATTATCTTACTTGGAGTTTACTGTGTCCACTTTGAGTTGCTTCTTGACGAACGAGAAGAGCTACTCTATAGGATTTAACCAGGGCGAATACTCGGCATTGAATAGAACATTCACCTTGAACTTCCTGGCTGTCTCGAGCATCTCTGAATACTTATGAATAACAGCGTTATCCATCAAGAGTACCACCTACTTAGAGTTGAGATCTTTGTCCGTCTCACACTTCGCAAGGTATGATAGATGAAATTCTCGAAGAGGGAGGAGTCGAAAGCGCCCTCTATGATTTGACTTGAGAGGATTCGGTCTTGAAATATAGCCGCTATAAATGACATCGAGAACTGCTGCCTCTTATTGGGGCTCTTCTAGATCGAAAGCTCCCTCACCTTCATACCATAGCTACCTAGATTTTGCTTCATTTCACTCTAGTATTCTGCAATGCTTTTAAACTTGAAGGCTTCCTGTTTGTCATCAAAGTAGTCTTGGATGCTCTGTATATCACGCACAAACTTTTCGCTCTCTTCCTTCAGGTTGAAGCCTATATTTCCATTTTCAATCAATAGCAAATCTTACCTTGACTTTCGCTGAGTTGGTCTATAGATGCGCTGCTCACATTCTAGGACAGCCTTAGCTTTTTAGGAGTGATGCCAAACCGATTCTCCTTTTGTTTGTCTCCCACCAAGTCCACCGATTTCTTCCTCGAGCTTGACAACTTCAACTTGGCAATTCGATCCAGGACTAGAGTGAACCCACTCCTCAATTTCTTCGCCGGCAGATCCTCCGAAACCACTGACTTGACCGAGCTTGCGATCCTGAAATTCTGAAAGTATTTTGTCAAGCTCAACTACTGGTTCAGGCTCTCTGGCACTTCAGGAATTGGGGAAAGATCTTTCTTCAGAGTTGCTTTTGATTTATAAGCTGGAGTTTATTATTAGGAGGTCCTGGCCTAAAATCTCGAATTTTTCTAAACTATATAAAACCAAGAAAATTACGTTCTTCGAATCAATACTTGAAGAACCCAGGCTGCTGGATTTCAAGACTGGTTTTGATTTTGCAGGCGTCCTCTTACCCAAGATCGAGGCCTCTAATTTTTCAGATTCTTAACCTCCCTTATGCTGAATTTGACTTGAAAAGTTCCAGGCTTTTCTATGAAAGTTTTGCTTGAATTATGATGAAATGCTTACGATTTTTAGGATTTTGAAGCCTCACTTTCAACTTGCGATTTTCGAGATTTTGAGGCTTAAATTGGAGAATTTTGAAACTTAGGATTAGATGGCTCAGGGGCGATATTTATAGGGGTTATCCTAAAATTTGGTAAAGCAGAGTCGCCAATCACTTCCTAGTCACTGGCACTATAATCCTAAAACCTACCAAGCAATTATTGGCCATACAAAAGTTTGGAATCGCCCACCAGAATGGGGTTGCCAGCAGGTGATGTTTGTTACAGTCGTGATTGACTTTTGCTTTGTCGATACATATCATTGATATTGAAAGCCCACTACTTTGGGGGCATCGAGTCAGACCTAAAGTTGCTTTCATCCACTGAAATGATCACCGCATCCTCAAGTAGGAACTGCGAAAGCAGGCGACTTATCCACAGCCTTTTATCGTTATAGCTGGGGTCACGATACTTGGTATTGGCAGCCTGGGTCTTCCCAAATCTTAAATGGAATTTCTCTTTCAAAACCTTGTTCAAGGTTGCTACGCAAGGTACTTTGAGAGCTGAGGCCTCAGGGTTATTTTCAGATAGCTCTCTGAGATAGTTGTACAGCTTCTAACCAGTGACCTGGTAGATACCATTCAGCTCCAAATAACTTTGAATCGAATCAAGCAGGAGAGGGTTGTCAGTAACTCCTTTTCGACCCACTTTTTGCAAGGCCTTGGGTTCATGAATCGTGTGTTGAATCTCATGCTTGAACTTCTCAACTATCCTATAAACCATGTCTACCCCTATCCTCAACTTCTTGGCAATCTGCCTGGGCTTCAAGTGATCATTAAAGTACAGGCTTACAGCATCTAATTTCTTACAGGCCAGCTTGGCCTCTCGCTTCTTTAAGAATGGGTTTTTGTCTGCATTCTTGGCTCTCTTCTTATTGCCAATACTCTCAAGTATTTTCTGCATGACTTTAGAGTTCTTTGCGAGATCGGGGTTCAGAGTTACCATGCTCTGCTAGTTGTCAGGCTCTGCAGTTCCAATTCCATTGCCTGCTTTCTTCTAATTGAAAGCCGCAGCCTTCCCAGATTTAATACTCTAAAGATAAGTCTCCAAGAACCCACACAGCTCATCATCCTCTTGCATGTAACAAACATCAACATTCTTTTTCAGGTATTCGGCGATTGATTCCGAGGGGAGTTTGATAATGACTCCACCCGCCAACTCTGACACATGAGGCGGCACCTCGCCGGCATTGATTACCTTGCCCGAGCTGTAGGTGAACTTGGACTTCTAAATCACATTAGGGAAGAGCTTGCCCAAGACCACTGGCGTCCACTTTGTGATGGTCTTCTCCTGCACCTTCACTTTGCTGGGTTTGATATCTTATAGGGAATTGGAGTCCAGGAACTCATCGCTGATAATGGAGTTCTATGAATATTTTTTTGATAATCAACTGCTGTCTTTGGACTCCTCTATACTATCATTATTACTTCTTTTCCTTTGAAAATTGAGAGTAGATTATCTTGACATATTTTTATTCTTAATAATAAAATTATTACTGTTAATATTTCCAGCATTAAACTATCATGTTATTGACGAAGTTGATAGTAACTTAATAAGATTGAAAATCTGCAAAATTTTTCTTTCCAAACTCTAAAAGAAAATGAAGGACTTTAGAAATTATCTGACAGAATATAAGCTATGTTATCCTAAGAAAGCATTTTATGAAGTGAATAATTCATGTTTCATTTTCTTCAAAATTTGCCTTCTTTTCTTTTAATTATGACCAATTCTAATCTTTTAATAATCCAATTTAAATCGAGATATTCTCAACGCGATTGGCCGATTTATCTATAAATAAGCGAAACTCCAGGTCTAGTCTATTGTTAAATTTCGAAAGTTTTAATCGACAGCGCTCTTTAACAGCTGTCAACAATTCTTATCTTCCTGCCTACCCCACTGCTGCCGCAGTTTTAGTTCTTGAACCTCTCGTCTAGTATGTATTCTATACGCTTAGTTAACCCAAGCCTATAGTTAAACTCCAGTGAGCAGCCTTAACTAAGGCAGTCTTCAAAAAACCCGAAGGTTTAATGAGTGATGTTTGTTACACTCATGTCGGTTTTGCCCAACTCAAAATTTGGGCAGCATTTCAGGTTCTCCTGTCTTCTGATTCTACTTTGGAGAAAAGGACTTTATCAACTCAGACTACCTGTACCCTAGGTAAGTGTGATGATATCTTATATCTGCAGGCCTCTTCATGCCTGAGTTGAAAAAATCAATTATCCATCTTTAGTATTCAATGTTCATAACTTACGTCTATAGATCACAGCCAGCTAATCTCAAAATTTGGGCAGCGTTTCAGCTTTTCCAGTCTTCACAGTTCAGCCCAACGAATCCCTCTACCAACACTGACCCCTAAGACCCTAAGTAAGTTGACCTAAGACCAGGTTCTACTGGACTCTTACTATTCGAGCAAGGAAAAATCCTTTACTGTCTATTTCACTCTATTGGGCTTTCTTTAAAACTACTATCTATAGATCACTCTCATGAAAAGCACTCAACAAACTACCCTTCCTCTTCAAAACTTCTTGCCACCTAACTAGCACAAACACGTGATCGTTGGCCACTCAGCCAAGGTCCTTGGCACTTAGAAAATTGGGTCTTGAGTTTGAAAATCACTAAGGAGACATCGGTGATGTTTGTTACACTTACAGTGATCTTGATTTGGAGATCTCAAAATTTTGGCAGGGTTTCAGGTTAACTAGACTTGTAAAAATCAAAACAAAAATCCTATCAGCACTAACCACTGATACCTGAAGTAAGTTCCTCTATAACTGTGTACACTATACTCATCCTAAAAGAGTTAAGACAATCAATAATTTTTTATGAAATTTCCAAATCTCATATTCATTCTTCCATTTATAGTTTAGAATCACAAAAGCAAAAAACTAAATAACCTACTACTACAAACAACTAACCAACTTCTTGTTGCTAAGAGTAAATCTTAGAGCTTCCCAAAAAGATTTTTGACTAACTTAAATTACTACTACTACTACCCTAAAGATCTGACAGGGTCTAACAACTGTGATTGACTGTTCTATTAACAGAGTTCTGGTTCTTAAAAAAGGCTTACATTAATTAAAAAAATTCACTCAAGCATGAGTGATGTTTGTTACACTCTCTGTAATTAAAGTACTAACAATTTGGGCAGAGTTTTAGGTTCTTACTTACTTTGATTAAAGCCTTGAAATTTTTTAATTTAGCTCAGCTACTCTGCCTCAGTAAGGTAGACTTCTCTATTGTCAGTGTATCTTCAGGGTACCTATAAAAATGATTAAAGAGAAAGTGGTTTTGTTTTCAAGCGTTATCAGAGTTGTCTCAAACTTTAAGTGGCCACTTAATTAATCTACACTGAGATCTTAAAGGTATCTATAAAAAAAGGGTTAAGAGAATTAAGTTTGTTCAGAGTCTAATAGTTCAATTCTCAGTAGCTAGTTATTTTCATTGAGGCCTTAAAATTTAAACACAGAGTTCTTAAAGTACCTATATTAAAAGTTAAGATAAAAAAGTTTTGGCTTGATTCTGATTTAAAAGATCTAGTACATGCTCGAGCTCCTTAATACTAACTGTAAATAATCTAGATTAAAATTAAGATACCTATAAAAAAATTAAGAAAAATACTTAGCCGATAATTTGATCCGTTTTGATTTACAGCCTGATTTAATTTTAAGATTTTTGAAACTGAATTCTCTGCTGTTGTTTGATTTTGATTACTGGTTTTTGATTTTAATGATTTAAATCAAGCCTCCACTAATATCAGCGCTAGGATTGTTCCAACACTATTGGTTACTTTGAATAACGACCCTTGTAATACTAACTACCGTGCAGAGAGTACCAAGCATGAAGTTCTTTATCGTTTGCCGGCTGGTCCACGCAGCTTCAATTAGTTTCAGCTTGATTGGGGGAACATACAAATTGACTAGCCTAACTAGGTTGTTCCTCCTTAAATTGCTACTTTTTAATTTTACCAGAGGGGCCACGCTTCGGTCTAGTCAAATTGTAAATTCATTATAAAAATGATCGAATTTAACCTCGTTTCCGAGGACCAGCCGTTTGAATATTCAAACTGGTAGAACCTAAGATGCTAAGAAATTTTTTAGTTTTGATTTTTTGATACTTTTGACTTGCCTGAATCTTTTGTTTTTGACTTGCTCACTAAGAGTGGTTTTTCTTTAAAGTGTAGTTACAAGTTATTTGCTTCCTGTTGGTACTTAGACTTTTTTTACTGGCCTAGGTACTCACCCTGACTGTAGAGAGGTGTAAAAGCCTCAAGCGTAAATCGGCTCAGGCAGTATTCTAATTAAAGTCAAAGTTAGACTGGCTTCACAGTTTGTAGTTGGTTTACTTGTTTAAAAAGTACTACAGTACTACTTTACTTTAAGCTTATTCAAGTTAAGCTAACCTGACTTTGAAACACCTCCTCAGTTGGGTTTAGATATTTTGTTAACTCTTTATAGGAATAAGTTTGAAACAAGTTAGGTCAGAGTTTAAGGGGCAGTAGTTCAGTTAAGTTGCGTTGCTTTACCAGGTGAACTGGTGAGGTAAGTCAGCTTGGCTTTATTACTCTTACTTTTCCTCTCATATTTTGAGACTAGTAGCAGCACGATTTATTATTACAACTTCTCACTGCGAAAACCTCAAGCAGCTCTTCCTGGAGTTTATCTCTAGGTTAGGGTTGCACCCTAGTTCAAAGGAACTGTTTAATTAATGGTTTGAGTTAAGTTAGGGCAACTGTATTACTGCAATCATTAATCCTATAGCCCTCTTGAAACACTTTCAACTAAATCAAAGAGCTCAGGCTCATAAATCTCAGAGTGATGTTTGTTACAGTTATAAGAAAATGAGTAGAGAATTTCAGGGAAACTTCCTCAATTATTTCCAGGCGTTACACTACTAGGCATTCCTTCTGAATATAAAGTATAGAGATAACTGCAGCTATTTCAAGGCAGGCAACTCAGTAGAAATATCTATAATCCCCACTTAAACTATTCTCAAATTCCAGATTATAATTTTTATATTTACAAATCCAAATGAAAAAGCTGTAAGCAGATATGCTCCGCTGCCTGATTTTCTCAAAGTCCAAGCCAATGGATGAAACCAAGAATGGCAACTTTGACTTCTAGGATTTACCACTTTCAAAGGATGATTAATAGCCAAGTGTTGTTTCCTTCCTGAGATTTAAAAGTAGAGACCAGGACAAAATTAAGAAGCTCATGAAGTTCTTGAATCTCATCCAGTTTTACCATTTAATGATAAGGAACAGTGATTGGTCTGAGAAGGATAAATACAACCTTTTAAATGAGACCTATATGGAAGAGTTCATTGTGACTGTAAATGGAGAACTTAAGGTTACAGTCAACCTTGGGATGAAGGAATACTATGTTTACTAGATGAATAAATCCCAGTTCAACAGCTTGTCACAAACAAAATTCTCTTTCCAGACTTCCTCAAAGTATGAATAGGGGAGTTGCTAATCCAACTGGAAACTCAGAGCGAATTTTGGTCAGTGAGAAAGTGATGTTTGTTACACTTAGAGAAAACCTCAAAATTTATTTCAATCCTTTAAACAGTCAAGGAAATTCATCCTCAACTAGGTTACAGCTTTCCAGAGTTGGAGACTACAATATCTTCACTTAGATTATTGCCTGTTCCTTATTAATGTAAATCACTTATAGATTAAATCAACTAGACACCTGATATAAAGAGGAGCTGCTTCTCTCTTAACTAACTCTATAGCTACCTTCTCAAAGCACACAGGTGAGAACGATAAAAAAACTGGTATGTTAGAGGAAGAAAAGGAAGAGACCAGAGAGACTAGCAAAGAGGGCTTCTCACTTTATGATATCCCTGACGATGCTTCGATTCAATGTTCTTATTGCCTTCGCATTTAAGTTCTGAATGACCTATAACTTAGTAGCACTAAAGTCTCTCTGACAAGCTTGAGCGACTACGATAAATAAAAAAGGACTGATGTATTTTCAGTTATGATTAAGACTAATTATTTAGAAGTGATGTTTGTTACATGGACACCTATTCCAAATTGGACACATATTCCAAAATGGACACATATTCCAAAATGGACACATTTCCAGCAGTCTAACGACTACTTTTTTGAAGAGTTATCTTCTTCGTTTTACCCAACCTTATTAGGTTCCCTTCATTATATTTATGCACCTATGACACAGTTTGCATTCTAAAGGAAGTATGGCAACGTTACCTGTAATGATATTAAATAAATTGCATTAGTAAATGAGTCTTATAGCTAAGCTATAAGTAATAATAAGATCATATAAACTAAAATTTATACAATGCAATCACAAAAGTTAGAGTAAAGTTTCATTTAGAATTTCCACCTAACCCTAGCCATCTCACTACATTACATTCCTCACTATTAATAAGTGAGATCAATCCACAACTGAGCTTACTATATATAGAGCCTTAGAGTATATTCAATTATATCTCCATAGTTGTTTGAAATTTAAACTTTAATACTTTAACTGATAAAATAAAAATGCCTGAAATCAAACCAAATCTTAATGACAGTTAGAAAATAGAATTAAACGATCCCTGCTCCTACTCAAGCCTCCCAGCAACTCTCAGGTACTTTAAAGTTTAAGCTTAGATGCTTGAGATCAAGTGATGAGAGAACTGTGATGATTGACAGAGGTTAAGTGGAACTTTTCCAAATTTACCGTCATTTCTTAGGAATTAAATTCATTCGGATTGGTCGTGTTATTCATATGAATTTGAGGGGTAAAATCGAGATTTGCAAAATCACTACTAATTCTATAATAGGTTTCGTTAAAGCTTATCCCTTGATTTCAAAGCTATAAAAGAGTATACTTAGATATCTCAGAAACTTATTTAAGAATTGAGAAGGTGATAGGAACAGAATAAACCTTTCAATTCCTCAAAATAGAGGGTGGATTTAAGGTCTTAAAAATTTGAGATAATTTGAGATTAATAGTAAGCTTTAATTAAGGATTATATAGATATTAAAGAGAAAAACAAGCAAAGTTTTGACACTTTGATTTTACCAAGATAGTTTTGTTTTTTTAGAACCCGAGCTGAATATTGCATATAAGTAGAGCCAGAGTGAAGATTGAATACAGAGATAATGTTTCAGATCAACCACCTTAGACTCCTAAGAAATCTTTGCTACTAAGAAGATTTCTTTGTAAGTTTAGATTTAGCTGAATAATTATCAAGGGAAAATGCTGGTGTTGACTTAGAATAAAAGTAATAATCCTCCTAGGTATTGGTTCAACCTATTTACCAATGACCTTTAATGATACTGCCCCTTGCTGTAACTTACACTGTCGACTTATCTTCCATGTATCTTCTAATTCTCATAAAGACTAAGGTAAAAATTATCTTGGCTTAGATTCAAGGTCTACATTCTTATAGAGGAATTATTGTTTGTAAGTATAGTAATAATTTTACTGAATGATTGGTAGTATTGAGTCTACTCAATATCAATTATTCATCTCAAAGTTAAGTGAAAAATCATAGAAAAGTATAAGACTTTTAATATATGTAACAAACATCATATCAAGACTTTACAAGTTGTCTTCCAGTTATCTTCCATTTATTTCAATTTTTTCCTTCAACTTATTGAGTAAGCTTCAAAGAAATTTTTCATTCAAAAGTTATTTAAAGCCACTCTTTTATCAAAGCTCTCTACTTGTACTAAGTTGTAGGAAGTTAGTAAGGACTCTTTAAAGCTCATTCGTTTTATGATAATAGTAAAGCAATTAAAGTTTGTATAGAGCTTAATAGTATAGCTGGTCGATAGATTCAACTATGAAGTTTGGAGGCTTTAACTTTCAAAGTTTGAAGACTTCCTACCAAGTTGATTGAGGAGTTCTAAGCTGAGTTCATAGCTTTTAAGCAAGGCTAGGTAGGTTGTTATTCTTAGAAAAAAGAGAATTGCAATTTTTTAAAAACTAGTGTTGGCAATCTTGGAATTCTTAGTTGAAATAAGGTTAACTGAAAGTGATGTTTGTTACATTATACATAATCCATATATTCTCTATTATAAGAAAAATTTACTGAGTTACAGAACCTTCCCTCTCATTAAAATTTTTGCAATACTCCTGCTATTATTTGTATTATAGTTTAAGTGAGGAGCTTCTTGGATAACTATAGTTTATATATTTAGTCTCAGATTATTTCAATCTTAGAGATAATTTGATAAAGTGTGGAAATCTTCCAAAAGGTAGACTTCTTCCAATTGAAAAGTGGACTTCTTCCAGAGCAAAAGTGGACTTCTTCCAGTCCTAAAAGTAGACTTCTTCTAGTTGAAAAAGTGGAATTCTTCCAGAGGAAAAAGTAGACTTCTTCCAATTGTAAGGTAGACTTTCTTCCATCCAAACTTCTAACTCTACCCGTGTTTATTCGTTCCTTATTTCAATTGTTAAAATATATATCAGCCATAGTCAAAGAATCTCCAAGGTCATGACCGAGCAAAGGCATAGAGGTCTGCCTTTAGGGTTGAGGTAGACTTTTTCCAGTAAGACTATGAAAATTTAAAAATAGCCTTGTTTAGGCTGAGTTTATTTAGGCTATTGTCTCTGCTATTTATGCTTTCACCTTCAATCTAATCAAATGTGTGGTTATATAGCCTGCAAGCACTTATAACACATTTGGATAACTTAGAACTATTAAAGAACATATTTTGAGGTAGGATCAATGGAAAATTATAAGGCCATTTTCTTCAATTTTTAAGGTCAAAATTGCGGTTAAGGGCACCCAAACATTTCAAGATGGGTTATATCCACTTCCACCCCCAATCGAGTTCCCTCCTTCTATTTCATGGTTCAATAGTGTATTTGCAACATTTAAGTTGGGGTGGTAGGGTTTGGAGAGGATTAGAAAATAATTTTTGTAAAATCATATAAGTCATATTCTATAATCCCTTAGAGATTATAGCCACTTTCAAACTTGGAATTGAAAATAAATCCACCCACCCCTCTAAATCCGCGGTTCCGTATCTTTAAAACCCACTTATTGTATGTTTATGTAATGAGGCTTGGATTTCTAGACGATTAGGAGTGGTTTGGGGAAGGTCTAAGACCCAAGGTTGGACCTCATGGTGCATCCGAGGGAAATGAGAAGGGTCTCTGGAAAGTGTCCTCAGATCAGAAATTGGGTATACCGACCTACCGATCTGAAAGTTGAAAATCTAAAGTTTTAAAAGCCAACAAACTCACAAATTCCAAGACCTTCCTTGTTGAATATTTGATAGGGCAAATATAAGGAGATACTGATAAGTGATTTATATATATTAAGGGTTATAACGATAGTGATTGAGTTAGAGCAAAGAGAGTGGTTGGGTTAGAATGATGGTAATGAGTATATGAGAGGTCTTAGTATAAATTATTTATAGTTAATTATATAAAATCTGAATTCAAATATACCTAAGTACCTATCACTTACTTGTCTGTGATTTCCTTCATAAATTCTCTACTTAAACAAAGTGATGCACAATCATTCTTATAATTATCAAAAGTTGA
>ARYC01021205.1:0-15995 GCA_000711775.1 Oxytricha trifallax
GTATTAAAATCAGCGAGACCTGGCTCTAGGAACTTCAAAAGCATCCTTTCATCTCAAGTAAGCTTAGCCTTCTAACTTTATAGAGAAACCTGGTACTGCTATTTACTTGATGAAAGAGCGCAGCAAATTACACAGAGAGAGAAAGTCTCAAGTAAAACATGAATTGAGTAAGAGGCTCTTCAAAGATTTATAAAAGCCAGAAGAGATGAACATAGATGCGGGAGCTGGCACTAAGAAAAGAAACATAGGCCCAAGCAAGCCTTAAGAGGAAGAAAAGAAAGAGAAGCCAAATCCCTTTACGGGCAATCTTAATATGTGAACTTATTCATTCATTTAAATCTAAAACTTATTTATATACACAAAATCTCCCTTCTCTTGCGCATCAACTGTTAGCTTTCTCATCGCTGAGTCTCTTAGCAGCACTCTTAATAAAATCGACTGTATCTATCTTCAAGTCATGCATCAAGTGATAGAGTAGGAGTTTCTTGTAGTGGACTTTCAATAACCCCCAATATAATTCAATTCCATTGAACTGAGGACTGTAGGGAACATTAAATAAAGGTGTTATATTTAGGCGTTCATATTCCTTCCTTGTGTCTTTAGTTTTATGGACAGATAAGTTATCTACAAACAGAATAATCTCTTAGTCGGCGTACTTATCTCTGAGTTATTGCAAGAACTTTATGTATTATTCGGTCTTTATTGAGCGAGGGTGGATAACATAAGTCTCGAGGCCACTATCTTCACTTATTCCACCGAGAATAGCATGAGTTTACACCTTGACCTTTTAGTCATATAATTCAATATTGCTATATCTTTTATACCAAGACCTTGATATGAAGGTATTAAACGTGAATACTGCCTCATCAGCGTGTATGAACTTAATGATATTAGTAATAGCCCTCTGCATTTAATCGAATATATATTTTAAATTATCCTTATAAAATGGAACATTAAAATCAATCACTCTCTTAATGCGATTGACTGTCTTGTAAGATATTCCGTTCTATTTATATATGTTAGTTATCGATTAAGCAGAGATATGAAGCTCAGGAAATTGGCGATGAAACATCACAGCTCTCTAGGCCAGAGAAAAGTGAGCCCAGTATTAAAGAGTCTTATCATTAATAAGATAATTGATATGATGCTGCTAAAGTTTAAGAGGTCTTTTAGGCTTAAAATTAAGTTGCTATCTCTTTAAAATCAATGCTAATAGACAGTGAGACCTCACAGTTGCAGGAGATTTATGGAGCAGTCTTGCTATAGATGTGTAATTAAGGAAAGGTTTGAGTTGATCACTATAATCATCGCACCCATAACGCAACTTAAACAATAAATCTATAGACTCACTGTCATAAACTGACCCCAAACTTCGCATATACTCACTTAAATTACTAACATTTAAACATTAAACCCCTACATAAACCCTATTAAAACCCTAATAAAGTATGCACTAATAGTCTACTTTTATCAATCAAAAACTCAATCAAACTACTGAAAGGGTTTTGGGGTTTTGATTGATCAGCATGTGTACAAACAGACCAGATGAAACTCAAGAGTCTGATAGACTTGTCAGAGGTGTAATGCTAAGGTTTAACAGGACAGAGATGCAGATGGAGCTAATTTAGGAAGAGCAAGAGGGGAGATTCAGTGGCATAAATGAAGAAGTTGATGAAGTCGAAGGATACCCATACTAACAATCAACTCTAAACGAGGAGGATAGGAAGAAATCGCAAGGAGGAGCTGCCAAACCCAATATAATTCAATCACCAATCAGAGTGGAAAGCGAGAACTCAGAGAACTAAATCGAACAGGATGTTAGAGGTCAAGAGGTGAAGGAGAAGCACGAGACTAACGGATAAAGACCAAGTATCTAACATAACCTGAATGAGGAAGAAACAACAACCTTACATACTGACTGAAGATGAGGAAAGAGATGAGTAAAGAATTACACTCTAAGCTATTTTATACGCATGTTTAGAAATTATGAATTTAATTTACCTTTAGTTATTACTTACTTACTTTACTTATTCGAAATTATATTAATAATTATTTTAAAAATATATTGCTTTAAAAATTGGAATAATATTTAGGATTTAAATAGGCTGTGCAAATCCTTTTAAATAAGTTAATCAGTCAAAATAGTATAAAAATCGCGAATATTTAAATTCTAAATATATGACTAATTATAAATAAAAACATTTTTGAAACATCATTATAATTATTTTTATAATCTTGTTTGATTTTTATATTATTATATTTAAAATGGGAAAAAAGTGGTAAATTTTATATTTTTATCACTTGCGCCCATTTTTTATATATTTATATCTCATTATTTTTATTTATATTTTTAATTAAATATGTAATTACTTTTTTAACAAAATTAAATCAAATTTATTCATTTTAATATATTCTAGGTAAATAATTAATTTATACAATAAAAAATTTAATCTTTAAGGATTTATTACTTAAAATAGAATTTTATCTCTAAATTTCTCATAATTAATATTAGGAATAAATTTAACATAATTTTAATTAAAATCCAAACATCATTTCCAATTAAAATTATAAATAAATATACTTTATGATATAAACTAAAAATATTAAGATAAAACATTTGCTTAAGTTATTAAAATAAATAAGTCAAAATACTTAAATTCTCGAAAATTTCAGATTCTTTAATAAATCAAGTATATATCTAATATACAATATTAAGTATATTACAAATAAGTATAATATATATTGCTATGTATTTAAGGATTTGTATGTTTATGATTTTAAATCTAGATTGACTGAATTATCAATTTAAATACCTTATATATCTATATTTTCAGCAAAGTGGATATTTTACTGACTAGCTACTGCTTGATGTTGGTAATCCCTCTTCTGTATTTTTTATTTAGGGATTGCTGCTTATTGCTACATTTGAGTTGTGGTAGTGTTGTAAGCTTAAAGTTGGATCATGTTGCTTCCTACTGTAGTCTGCCAGGTTCTCAAAAATATACAATTAAACAAAATACATTTAATAAATCAATTAAAAAAGAATAAACCTTGCACTTATTTTTTCATTTACATATTCATTTATAATTATTTGTTTCTATATTTTATATCAAGGAGTTCTGAACTTGTAACTGTTGTTAGAATTGATTTTAAGTGTGTAAGTTAGCTTAGTTATCATTTACGGCACTTGATCGGTAAATGACCTATACTTAGTTCTTATTTCCTGTTTGGATGGGCTAACCCTAGATTGGTGCGGAAGTAGCTGAGTTGAAATGTTAGTTGCTGACTCCTTGTCCGTTTTATTATTGTTAATGAGCTTGTGGAGCACTGTACTATTGCTGATGCTATACTTAAGAACATAAATAATTGGGGAACTTTATTAAAAAAATAATAAATTTAAGAAATAAATATTTAAAGAAAAATTAAATAAATGCAATTAACTTATAAATTTAAAGGTAATTCTCTTTATAATTACAGAATACTCTATAAAATGAAGGAAATTACAATTAATTTCCCTAGAATCAATAAATTGCAATTCTTCAAAGTTTATATATGATGTAAATAAATTGCTTCTGAATAGAATTTCAATTATAAATTTAGATATGTTTTTAAGAAAGTGCAGGGGAGAATTTTTAAAAGATTAATTAAATTCACTAAATCAATTTAAATAAAAAATTATCTTCATCCAATAATACATTTATATTATAAAAATAGTCTAATTATATAAACTGTTCAATTTTAATTAAGATCTTTGTCCAAATGCTTCTTATTTAAGTAATAAAGTTAAGAATTCTTACCATGTTGGTTTTACTAAGAATTATAAAAACTTTAAAAATATATATATATATATAAATTTTAAATGATGATATATGAAATATGAATTTTTATTTTTACTAATTTTAGCTCTATTGAGTCACATTTTAATTTTAAGCTTATGTTGACAAAGATTTTTGGCAATTCAATTAATATTAATAATTTTAAAATTTTAAAAATATATAATCATTTATATTAAACAATCATAGCTGTTAATAATAAAACAATATCATGTATAAGGAAAATAAAATTAAACAATATTAATTTTTAATATAATTTAGATCTACGATTTATTTTAGCATTTTAACTATAATTTTCCTCATTAATAAAGTAATAGTTTAAATTCCTGAAATTGTTATATTTAAAAATGAAATAAAATAATACTTTTGTTGATTGAGAATACTAAATTATTTTTAATAAATTTAAAAATATTTTTAATCGTAATCTACCTACAAAAATATACAAAATTATAGATTCGATTTAAAGGTAAAAAATTTAATATTTACTTACGGAATTTAATTTTTATATAATTCACAAAATTTATAATATCTTAGGCATAAATAACTCAAAAATAAGAATTATTTATTTTTTATCAGATAGTTAAGTAATGTTATTTATTCAATTAATATTTTATTATTTGAACTTTGATGATGTTAGTTCCCGTTCATATTGATAAAATGAAATAATAGCTTAAAAGCTTGACACTCCATTTAAGCATTATTTTTTTAACTTATATTTAAACTGCTTCATTAATGATTCATGCTATCGATTGCTGTTTTGCATTTAAAATTTAAGTTTATTATTAATTATTAATATATTTCTCCTATGCCAAATCATTGTGCTTACAAATATTGCTGCTCCCTAAGTCTCATCGCTCACATATACATAATATAGTAAAAAATGACTAAAATTGTTTGAATTTTTTATGAATTTTTAAGGGTGTTTTATACATTAGTTGATGTCAAGAAATACTCGAGCTTTTCCCCTGAGAAACCTATGTTACGTTAAGTGTTATTAATTAAATTGCTTATTTCTTTTCTTAAGAGAAAGATTCGACTCTAATATTGCTGCCTTCCCATTTCTCTAGCACCTTCAAATATTTCTAAAATTTTAAAATTCAGATCGAATCTTTTGGAATCTAAAAAACTTACCTCTCTCATGACTTGGAATTAAAGTTAAACTTCTGATATTTTTTTAACTCACATTCTTTTCATCTTGAATGAATGCAAATTTTTGCTCTTTTATTACTGAAATATCTAATAAATTAATTAAAACTATAAAATAATATATCAGTATAATAAGATAAAAGGATATTTCAAATATTTTTCAAATTTAGTTTAGAAAAGATAACATTTTTTTATAAACGAAGAAAAATCCATTTAGAAAATTAAAACTATAACTCTTTATAAAATTTTCAAGCAAGATATGTAGATTAATTATTTAATATGTAAATTACATAATTTAATAAATTATTTCTTAGATTAGCCTAGAGAGATGCGATAAGTGATGTTTGAGAGAGATATAAAATACAAGGACTTACAATAATTGGCTTTGATAAATTTATGGCATATAAAACTTACCCTCCATTGAGTACTCTTTTAAATTATAATAATTCATGTCTCCCTCTTAAATTTATTAAGTAGTAGTCCCACTAGTCCAATCTCTAGGGTTTCATTAAATTAATAAATTATAATAGGCCATAACATATAAAATAATAGATAAAAGAGTAAATTTAATTCAAATAGGAGTTTTTGAAATAGTTAATTTAAATTCAAATCATTAATTAATTATTATAGGAATTTGGTTGCTTTTCATTTATTACACGGAGTACATATATATATATATATATAAAACCCTCTATCACAAAACAGAAAGCAACCAAATCTAGAGAGTCAGTATTTAAGACTTTTAATATTATTAATCAAACTTAAAAATTATTACTAACAGTATCTCTCGAGCCAGCTAATGCAAGACCACTACTCACACCCAATAACGATCACAATCAATACCCAGCCTCGCCATCAGTACAGCTGTCGCCCTCCGTGCTGCCCCCAGGGGTGGAGATTGATTATCAGCAAGAGCCAACGATGAGCTGGTCAGTGCTGTCCCCCAAGATGACATGCTTGCTGGAGAACAATCAGACTTCAAGGATACAACACGAAGAGCATCTTAGGCCTAATGTCGACCCTTTACGACCCACACACCATCTACTGCCATCGGGATCGCATCCAGCAGACCGTGGAGTGCCACCTGGCCAGGAGGCGGCTGACATTCGCGTTAAGAACGCCCAGCAAGAAGGGGAAGGAGGCCATTGGAGACTTTAAGATTAAGGAAGAAGTCTAATACTAATAACTTACTACATAGGACGCGCCCAAGGCAAGAGGTGGGGGCCCTATATAGTACATGGTCAACAAGAAGCGACAGATATCCACGATTGGCGAAACCTGTTCACATAATCTCAATAAGAATTCACTCAAACTGGTCATTCGCCCTCAGTGGTGCCCTTCAACGAATGTGCCGATCCGTTCGAAAGCTGCTGACCGAATGAGAAGCCTTGACCTGCCTAACGGCTAGCTATAAGCATGCTTTTGATTTCCTCTAAACAGAAAGGGGATCCGCCAAGGGCATCCCGCCGCACAAATGGGGAAGAGAACTGGCCAATAGAGGAAGGGGAGAAGCCTGGAGGGATCTGCAGGTATATTGTCTAGGAGATCATCAACAACGTTCCAACTGCCAAGGTAATGGGTCTCAGGGCGCTCGCTCAATGCCATAGGATAGTTCCCTCAAATAAAGATGTTCACTTATCTCGGCCCCTGGGACACTTGTCTCAGTCGGGGACCCCACTTCCGTAGAGACAAACATGGAGAATCGAGTGGTGCCCATGGCCGCCCCCCTGTCGAAGATCTTCCCGTGATTTCCCCTTCAATACTGATTCGAAAAAAATCCCGAGATGCCAAATGTGGAGACCAGCCTCCAGCTGATGAATAAGTCAAGGGGGAGAGGAGAAACTCGTGAATGGGGATGTTATTGAGGAGAGAGAGCCAGAGAGGCGCGAGAGAAGAGGCGATGACGATGGCAACTACAGGGGATGATGCAGGGCTGGCTGCGAAGGGTGCAGAGGCGGCAGAGATGGCTTAAGAGGACAACACTAAGATGGCAGATGCCTTGGAGTAGACCACAAAGAGATAGATCTGAAGAGTAACAATAGGTAGACGATGAAGATGGGGGTTTCAACTACTCAGAACTAATCCACAATAAACTTGGTAGAAGAACCATCAAGATGGAAGACTTAGGCACACATTCGATTGATGAACAGACCTATTAGCACTTCGTAAGCAAACAATGAATAAGATGAGGGTAGAGTTGATCAATCACGGCAATTTGAAATTAAAGCATGAAATGCAAGTAAAACTACATGTCATTTTTGAAATATTCGGGGTTTGTTTTTATGGTATTCCTTCTACATATAATAACTCAATCTATCATTTTCAATTAAAATTTTCATTCATCCTAATTTTCACACTATTTTATCATATGATTAATTATATAAATATTCCTAATAAAATTTATTAAGTTATAAATTAATAATAAATAGAAGTATATTATGGAGATAGAGATGGAAGACTTAATAAAAAGATAAATTACAATTGAATTTATTTAAATAGTTTTATAATAATTAAACTACAATAGATTTGGATTTTAATGCTTGAAATTTTTTACTTAGGAAGTTCATTTGTTTTAAAGATATATAACAATTAACAATTAACTCATACCAGAAACTTCTGAATTAAAAGATATCAATACTTTTTATTAATTTCCATTCTATTCAAATTTATGAATATTCTTTAATTAAAGCAATAATTAATAAAGTAAAAGTAATGTTTGTAAAAATTTTAACTAATTTTTTTTATGTAAATCAAACTCAAAATATATCGAAAATACAATTTAGAATATATATTAATCCCTCATAAGTCATTGGAAGAGGGATCTTAGGCACCGCCTACTGTTCCATCACGATTATATTTTTATTATGTTATATTATTGGACATACCACGCTATAAGGCATAGTTTAGTTTCCAAGGATTGATTGCCCAGTATTTTTTTTGCAAATTTTCCTATTTTTTATTGATTTTTAAAGTCTCCATCATGCTGTTTTTTTTATATCACCAAATTCCTATTCACAAAGATTAAATTAAATTATTCGATTGTGATTGATTAAAATTTAAGTATGCTATTATAAATTCAAATGAGACCTACCCTTAATGCAATTTTTTGACCTTCTTAAAATTTTCTTTTGCAATTCTTTCCATTTCTTTTCTTATTACTACATCGTTCAAAGATTTTGGCTTAGTACTGGCTGCTATTTTAGGCTCTTTCATTGTTGCTGGAATTTTTCCCTATCAATTAATGTTAATACTATTATATTAAGTCAATTTTAAAATCAGTTTCAGAACTTCATACTTACATTTTACCGTGTAAAATTTCCATCAAATTTTTAATTAGAAGAGCATTTTGCTTACTTATCGCATTTCCTTTCTCTAAATGAAAATGTTGAATTGCATTAATTCAAATAGAATTTTATTATCCTTCTAAATTAACGAGATTATATAATTACCCAAATCATGAAACTTCTTCACATTATTTTTTACCGAGTGATATTTCTCTCTATGATCACCGATTTTCTATAAACCTGTAATTTTTTGTGCTAAATGGCTTTCTGCATTATTAGTCTTCTCACAAAATTTGAGATAGGTAAAATCTTTTAACAATATTTAGTATCAAATTCTCCAATCTTAAAAATAAGCTTTTTAATTGTAAGAAATTTAACTAAGTATATTTAAAAAAAAAAACTAAATTATAGAAGGAAAAAATGCTTTATAGAATACTAAATAGATAATTTTAAAATTTTCCTAGTTTCTGTAATGATAAATTAACAAAAGATATTTAATAATAATTAATTCTATAATTTGAGCTAGTTCCAGAGTTGAATACCTACCTTTTATATTTCTCTCTTAGGATAATATTTCTGTTAAGTGCTCGCTCGTATTACTTTTAAATATTCATAATTTTAATTTATTAATTTATATTATTTCATCCATTATTTTTCATTGATTTATAATCCTTAGTTTCTGCATTAATTAAATGTAATATTTATTTAATTAATTTAAAATATTAAAAAAATCTAATTTATATAAATAAATATAAAAAGAAGGAGGGATATAATAAAATACAAAATAATCGTAGATTAATTTTAAATTAAAGTAAAATATAATTAAGATGAAGTCAAATCAGTATCAACTAGCTACTCCACAATTATCTCATCATCTGAAGTAAGAATTGTATTTTATTGTATTTTTTACATTTAAAATTATACTCGTTAATAATTACCTAATAACAACACTCTTCATAATAAAGTTATTGAAAGATCAATAACCTGAATAAAAAAACAATAATAATATGTAGCACTTAAGAACCAATAGAAGAATGGGTGCTGAATAAAGAACTGAGGATAATGTGAATATTGGCATGTACACATTCTACAATCTGTCTATGTTTAGAATGATTGCAATTATTGTCTACGTGCTAAATCATTGAAAATTATTTAATATAATTCATTATAATGGCTAAAGTCATTTACAATTATCTATATAATAATGCAAATAGGATTGAGAATAATCTTCCATATTTTATGATATTACATTTTAATTTTATTTTTATTTAATAAATCTTTTTTTACAATATAAATTTATTGTTCGTGAAGCCAATTGATAATTAATATGCTGAAGAATTGTTAAAATACTCCCTGAACTATGATATCTTATTCACTTAAATTTTAGAATAAATACAAAAGAAAAAACAATATTCATGAGTTTCTTTAATTTTCAGCTCATTTTAACCTAATGAATGCTTATAAGTAAAAAGGATTTACTACTTTGATTTTAAAAACTGCACATTTTTGTATACAATACAAATTACTTATAAAATCTGTTTATATATAGGCTGATCTTATTGTTCAATCTGATTTGCATTTTCTAAGAAATTATAATAAATTATAAACTTACGATCACAAATTTTGCATATTAAGCCTTAAAGCCTTTTATTCCCAATTTTAATCTATTACCATTGAAAAGCCGTTTCTTTATGCAGACAATCAGAACAAGCCTTCTCCCCACAAAATTTATCACATTTAATTTGATAATTTCATATTCTTAAATATAATTATAATAAGCTGACTATAACTTTTAGATTAATAATAAAAATTAGCAGTGTTTCAATGAATAATTTAATTGTATTAATCTCTTTATTACATCCATGACAATTAGTTAGATTTATTTTACGATCAGTTAAATTTTATAAAGTTGTGATAGTGTAAATATTGGATCTTTTATATTGAAAATTATCTTCTTGTTTTCACCAATCGATAACTAGTATTGCATATATATAATTATTTAAATTAAATTCATTAATATTAAATGTAAATTAAACACATCCTCATCATTGATGTGAGATAATATTAAACTAGTTCTTAAAATGGTTATTATTTTCTGATTATTGTGGCATGCCTAGTTAATTGCTTTTTTTATTAATTCTGTTGCCTCATCATTAATTGAGAGTTATTGAGTTTGCTGTTACTCTATTTTATTAAAAATAAAACAAAACTATTACAGATGTACTATATAATTAATTATAATAATTATCCAATAAATTAAGTAATATTAGTAAAATTAGTAAATATATTAATCTCTGAATCATAAAACACTGCATTAGAATTTTTTAACAAATTAACTTGAAATTTTATGGTCACCATAGAAATTAAATAATGTTAATTATTTTATATTTTCTTTTTTTCTTTGCTGTTTTCATTCCTCATTTGCAGCTTTGTAATATTTAATAATATAAAAATTGTTTTGTTAAATATTGATTTTTTATTCAATGAATTAAAGAATAAAGAAATCTGATTAGCATTAAAATTGTTTCTTAATACTAGTATTTTTAACAATATAAACTATATTTGTATTTATAAATAGCATAATTATAGTAATTGCGGAAATAAAGTATTATAATTGTTGCAGTAATGACATGGTTTTAAGTAGTTTGAAATTAAAATTATTAAGAATAATTTCTTTGCATTTAGTATTCATGCAATTTTATTGTTAATCATCTATATTGTTTTTAGCATTTATAAAATAGCCAAAAATAGCAGTGATTTTATTTGGATTTTCGTTAAAATTTTTGTCTTTTAATAAAATTTAAATAGTAAATACAAAAATTAATTATAAATAATACTAAATATTCTTAAGATTATTTAGTTAATCTATTTAATATTAATAAATTCTATAAAAGGGAAAATTGAATAAAATTGAATATTAATCATGTCTTATTAATTAGTAAAATATATGATTTTAAAAGAAATATTGTATAAGAAGAACATAAAAATAAATGATAAAAGACAGTAGATAATTAATAATAAAACAAATGTCTTATAATACTTTAAATTATAATTTTAAAAAGTTAAATTATGAGAAAGCTTAAATCGACATTGAACTTAAATTTTCTTAAAACCTAAAAAAAGAATTATTCTCTATTTTCTGAATTATTCTATACTTAAAATTTTATTATATAACATTTAAAACATTATCAAATAAATATGAAATTTATTTTCAAACAAACTTAAGCCTTTTCTTTCATTATTTCCAAAATCTTACTCTATAAATTTATTAATTAATTATTAAATTATTATATTACTTTAAAATTGAAAGTTAATTTTTCACATCCCCTTTATCACTTATATTAACCTTTTACAATTTATTATAATATGATGATTTATTTGATTTTGAGCTATAATCATTATAACTTTTTTAAATTTAGATTTTATTTTATATATACAATAAGAATGAGTCAATAACTTAATTACATATATTTGATAAAAATTACCACTAAAAAATGATAAAAATTTATATTAAATAATATATATTCAAAACCCCAAAAATCCTTACTGAGATTTATAAGTGCTTTAATTAGTAGAGTAAAGAGTTGGGGTTTTATTAGGGTTAGTAGAGAAAAAGCAGGTATAATGAGACTTTAATATGTATTTAATGAGTATTAGTTTAATTATATCACACGAATTTTACTTGCTTGTCTTTGTTGTATCTCTAGAATCTCGCTTTCTTTAGTGGTTCGAGCATATCGTCTAAGGATTGTCTTGGATATGCTGGAGCTCTTACTATTATCTTCTCTACAATCTTCTTTATTTCTTAGCATACATCATCTTGTTTTATGTGCTTCTCAGCTAGATTTATTGATTATTTTCATATTTTGTATTAATGTAAGTCATGCTTTCCATATCGCACTCTAAAATTATTGCAGCTACTGCCCAAACATCCCACTAAATAGAGCCATTAGTCCATGTCTCTCTGATTGGGAAGTAACCTGGAGTACCAAGAACCTTTGCTAAGGTTACAATCTCTTATCTTAAGGCTATATTAAAATCGATTACAACTACTTCTTAAGGGCAAAGGTTTAGCATAACATTTTCAGGCTTCAAATCTCTATGAACGTATCCAAGCTCGTGATGTTCCTAAACAACCTTTATCATATTTGATAGAATATCATTCAAGACATCTGGGTATCTGTTTTAATATAGATAATCTCGGAGAGTAATTTCAAATTTTTTTAGCCTTAGTGCGATGAAACCAAACCCTAAAATAACACCATCTAGTTTGAGCAAGTTCTTGCAATCTTTTTTCTAAGCCTCTCTAAGTACAATATATTCGTTAGCAAACCCATTTTGATACTGCTCGTTTTTAAGGAGATAGCTGAAAGGATATACCTTGTAGGCATAGTCATCAACCACTATGAGTTTTGCTTTAGCAGGTACGTTTATATGTAAGTAGTTTTCAATACAACTGCTAAGGTCTACTCCATTTAGTGCAGGAATATACATGGCTCTCTCTTAAAAGCATGCTAAAAAGACATTACCAGCAGGTTGATTCATTAATTCTATTCGCTTCTGCCTCCTGAGCTTCGCCTGTTGTTCTTTATAAGTCTCAAGATTATTAGATTTTCTTTTAGCGGGCACTAATTTCTAAGTCTCTTTATCTTAAATCAAGAACTCACTTAGGTGATGCTTATGCATATGCTTCTTAACTTTAGCTGAGTGAGTACAAGACTTCTCACAAGTCTTGCAATAGAACCTGCCATCGACCTTATCGTTCTTAAAATACACCTTAGATTTCCTAGAGTGAACCTCTTTCAAATGTCTCTTCAAATTGGAATCAGTAGAGAAGAAATTTAAGGAGTCTTAGCATTCAAATGTTTTAATCTTTTAAATCTGAAGCTGTTCCTTTTCTTCCTCAACATCTTTTATAACTTCTCTCTCGGCTTTCTGTTTCATGTTTTAAACATATATAATAAAAACCTGTGCTTCAAATTCAAGAGCTCTTAGCTCTGCCTCCCTCTCAATATATATATAACTTTTGTTGAACCAAAGTTAAGCATTGATTGACCTGCTCCTAAAAGTGCCGCTCCACGACTTAAATTGACCGCCATGTTTAAATACAAATTTAAATTTCTATTATAAAGCTCTTAAACCTCTATAGCTATAGCTGGACTAAATAGGAGTTGCTACAGCATTAATGATGGTTTGATCTCAGCTCTAAGACCTCATATTTATACTCAGTTTATAACTATAATTTTTGTAATTTTACACTTAATAATTTTGATTCTAGTACCAACTCAGATAAAGCTCAGGTTAGTACTGGTACCAATTAAGTTTAAAACCAGATTGGAACTTTTCCATTAAAACCTCACTGGATTAAAACTAGGTACTAATTAAGTTTTGGTACTATTAAATTGGTACCAATTAAACTTAAACGAATTTAGTACCGGTACTAATTAAATTTAAACAAATTTAGTACTAATTTAATGGAACTAAATTGATAAAAATGGAGCTCCATCTCTGAAGTTTGGAAAACAGCTTCTGCAAACTATCTCCACATATCTTTGCAGGGTTAACCTCCTATAAGATATCCATATTTAATACTAAGATTCTAAAGGATAGAATCCAGAAGTCTATAAATTAAAACTTGAAATTCATTTATAGGAAGAGGAACAAAGATGGAATCATTCAATGAACAAATGAAAAGGGTTGAGGCTCAAGAAATGATCTCAAGATTCAGAAGCAAGGAGGATCTCTATCGAGACCTTACTTAGCATGGTAAAATAAATTGATGTTAATCAACGATGTATACAGTTGGTCTATTCCTTCCAACGATGGAAGGTACTAAAATATCATTATTAAAAGCAATACTCTGCAAGGAGAAGAAAGCTTTTAAAAACAAAGAAATCAAACTGATTGAAATACCTAACTACCCAGAGATTTCAGTCACAAATCTCTACGAGGATGCAATGAAAGATGAGGAAGTGGTTATTTACCTTCCTAGCAAGAAGTAACTCTCAAATAAGTAACCTGAAAGAAACTTCTTCTTTGGTGTTCTTGAGGATTATTTGAGAGAAATTATAGAAGAAGCTCATAAAAAACGCTACTCAATTTCTCCTGAAGATTAAAAGAAGCAAGGAACACTAATAAGCGAGAACTGGCTAGCAGGGCTTAAGAAGCATCCTTATCTCTCTAGTAAGCTTTGATTTATAACTTTTTAGGGAAACCTGGAACTGGTATATTTCTAATGAAAGAGAATCAAAACCCCAAAACTCCTTACTGAGGTTTATAAGTGCTTTAATTAGTAGGGTAAAGTTGGGGTTTTATTAGGGTTAGTAGAGAAAACGCAAGTTTAATGAGACTTTAATATGTATTTAATGAGTATTAGTTTAATTATATCACACGAATTTTATTTGCTTGTCTTTGTTGTATCTCTTGAATCTCGCTTTCTTTAGTGGTTCGATCATATCGTCTAAGGATTGTCTTGGATATGCTGGAGCTCTTACTATTATCTTCTCTACAATCTTCTTTATTTCTTAGCAAACATCATCTTGTTTTATGTGCTTCTCAGCTAGATTTATTGATTATTTTTCATATTTTGTATTAATGTAAGCCATGCTTTCCATATCGCACTCTAATATTATTGCAGCTACTGCCCAAACATCCCACTAAATAGAGCCATTAGTCCATTTCTCTCTGATTGGGAAGTAACCTGGAGTACCAAGAACCTTTGCTAAGTTTACAATCTCTTATCTTAAGGCTCTATTAAAATCGATGACAACTACTTCTTAAGGGCAAAGGTTTAGCATAACATTTTCAGGCTTCAAATCTCTATGAACGTATCCAAGCTCGTGATGTTCCTAAACAACCTTTATCATATTTGATAGAATATCATTCAAGACATCTGGGTATCTGTTTTAATATAGATAATCTCGGAGAGTAATTTCAAATTTTTTTAGCCTTAGTGCGATGAAACCAAACCCTAAAATAACACCATCTAGTTTGAGCAAGTTCTTGAATCTTTTTTCTAAGCCTCTCTAAGTACAATATATTCGTTAGCAAACTCATTTTGATACTGCTGGTTTTTAAGGAGATAGCTGAAAGGATATACCTTGTAGGCATAGTCATCAACCACTATGAGTTTTGCTTTAGCAGGTACGTTTATTTGTAAGTAGTTTTCAATACAACTGCTAAGGTCTACTGCATTTAGTGCAGGAATATACATGGCTCTCTCTTAAAAGCATGCTAAAAGACTTTACCAGCAGGTTGATTCATTAATTCTATTCGCTTCTGCCTCTTGAGCTTCTCTGTTGTTCTTTTTAAGTCTCAAGATTATTAGATTTTCTTTTAGCGGGCACTAATTTCTAAGTCTCTTTATCTTAAATCAAGAACTCACTTAGGTGATGCTTATGCATATGCTTCTTAACTTTAGCTGAGTGAGTACAAGACTTCTCACAAGTCTTGCAATAGAACCTGCCATCGACCTTATCGTTCTTAAAATACACCTTAGATTTCCTAGAGTGAACCTCTTTCAAATGTCTCTTCAAATTGGAATCAGTAGAGAAGAAATTTAAGGAGTCTTAGCATTCAAATGTTTTAATCTTTTAAATCTGAAGCTGTTCCTTTTCTTCCTCAACATCTTTTATAACTTCTCTCTCGGCTTTCTGTTTCATGTTTTAAACATATATAATAAAAACCTGTGCTTCAAATTCAAGAGCTCTTAGCTCTGCCTCCCTCTCAATAT
>ARYC01021206.1:0-12822 GCA_000711775.1 Oxytricha trifallax
AAATTTAAACAAATTTAGTACTAATTTAATGGAACTAAATTGATAAAAATGGAGCTCCATCTCTGAAGTTTGTTACAGCTTCTGCAAACTATCTCCACATATCTTTGCAGGGTTAACCTCCTATAAGATATCCATATTTAATACTAAGATTCTAAAGGATAGATCCAAAAGTCTATAAATTAAAACTTGAAATTCATTAATAGGAAGAGGAACAAAGATGGAATCATTCAATGAACAAATGATAAGGGTTGAGGCTCAAGAAATGATCTCAAGATTCAGAAGCAAGGAGGATCTCTATCGATACCTTACTTAGCCTGGAAAAATAAATTGATGTTAATCAACGATGTATACATTTGGTCTATTCCTTCCAATGATGGAAGGTACTAAAATATCATTCTTAAAAGCAATACTCTGCGAGGAGAAGAAAGCTTTTAAAAACAAAGAAATAACTTATTGAAATACCTTACTACCCAGAGATTTCAGTCACAAATCTCTACGAGGATGCAATGAAAGATGATGAAGTGGTTATTTACCTTCCTAGCAAGAAGTAATTCTCAAATAAATTGCCTCAAAGAAACTTCTTCTTTGGTGTTCTTGGTACAATCAAAGAGGATTATTTGAGAGAGATTATTGAAGAAGCTCATAAGAAACGCTACTCTATTTCTCCTGAAGATTAAATGAAGCAAGGAATACTAATAAGCGAGACGTGGCTAGCAGAGCTTAAGAAGCATCCTTATCTCTCTAGTAAGCTTTGATTTATAACTTTTTAGGGAAACCTGGAACTGGTATATTTCTATTGAAAGAGAATCAAAACCCCAAAACTCCTTACTGAGGTTTATAAGTGCTTTAATTAGTAGGGTAAAGTTGGGGTTTTATTAGGGTTAGTAGAGAAAACGCAAGTTTAATGAGACTTTAATATGTATTTAATGAGTATTAGTTTAATTATATCACACGAATTTTATTTGCTTGTCTTTGTTGTATCTCTTGAATCTCGCTTTCTTTAGTGGTTCGAGCATATCGTCTAAGGATTGTCTTGGATATGCTGGAGCTCTTACTATTATCTTCTCTACAATCTTCTTTTTTTCTTAGCATACATCATCTTGTTTTATGAGCTTCTCAGCTAGATTTATTGATTATTTTTCATATTTTGTATTAATGTAAATCATGCTTTCCATATCGCATTCTAATATTATTGCAGCTACTGCCCAAACATCCCACTAAATAGAGCCATTAGTTCATTTCTCTCTGATTGAGAAGAAACCTGGAGTACCAAGAACCTTTGCTAAGGTTACAATCTCTTATCTTAAGGCACTATTAAAATCGATTACAACTACTTCTTAAGGGCAAAGGTTTAGCATAACATTTTCAGGCTTCAAATCTCTATGAACGTATCCAAGCTCGTGATGTTCCTAAACAACCTTTATCATATTTGATAGAATATCATTCAAGACATCTGGGTATCTGTTTTAATATAGATAATCTCGGAGAGTAATTTCAAATTTTTTTAGCCTTAGTGCGATGAAACCAAACCCTAAAATAACACCATCTAGTTTGAGCAAGTTCTTGGCAATCTTTTTTCTATGCCTCTCTAAGTACAATATATTCGTTAGCAAACTCATTTTGATACTGCTCATTTTTAAGGAGATAGCTGAAAGGATATACCTTGTAGGCATAGTCATCAACCACTATGAGTTTTGCTTTAGCAGGTACGTTTATATGTAAGTAGTTTTCAATACAACTGCTAAGGCCTACTGCATTTAGTGCAGGAATATACATGGCTCTCTCTTAAAAGCATGCTGAAAAGACATTACCAGCAGGTTGATTCATTAATTCTATTCGCTTCTGCCTCTTGAGCTTCTCCTGTTGTTCTTTTTAAGTCTCAAGATTATTAGATTTTCTTTTAGCGGGCACTAATTTCTAAATCTCTTTATCTTAAATCAAGAACTCCTTAGGTGATGCTTATGCATATGCTTCTTAACTTTAGCTGAGTGAGTACAAGACTTCTCACAAGTCTTGCAATAGAACCTGCCATCGACCTTATCGTTCTTAAAATACACCTTAGATTTCCTAGAGTGAACCTCTTTCAAATGTCTCTTCAAATTGGAATCAGTAGAGAAGAAATTTAAGGAGTCTTAGCATTCAAATGTTTTAATCTTTTAAATCTGAAGCTGTTCCTTTTCTTCCTCAACATCTTTTATAACTTCTCTCTCAGCTTTCTGTTTCATGTTTTAAACCTATATAATAAAAACCTGTGCTTCAAATTCAAGAACTCTTAGCTCTGCCTCCCTCTCAATATATATAACTTTTTGTTTCTTGGTTGAACCAAAGTTACGCATTTATTGAACTGCTCCTAAAAGTGCCGCTCTACGATTTAAGTTGACCGCCATGTTTAAATTCAAATTTAAATTTCTATTATAAAGTTCTTAAAACCTCTATAGCTATAGCTGGACTATATAGGAGTTGCTACAGCATTAATGATGGTTTGATCTCAGCTCTAAGACTTCATATTTATACTCAGTTTATAACTATAATTTTTGTAATTTTTACTCTTAATAATTTTGATTCTGGTACCAACTCAGATAAAGTTCAGGTTGGTACTGGTACAAATTAAGTTTGAACCAGATTGGACTTATTCCATTAAAACCTCACTGGATTAAAACTAGGTACTAATTAAGTTTTGGTACTATTAAATTTATACAAATTAAACTTAAACGGATTTAGTACCGGTACTAATTAAATTTAAACAAATTTAGTACTAATTTAATGGAACTAAATTAATAAATGGAGCTCCCTCTCTGAAGTTTGTTACAGCTTCTGCGAGCTTTCTCCACGTATCTTTACAGGGTTGACCTCCTTTAAGATACCCATATTTAATAGTAAGATATTAAAGGATAGGATCCAGAAGTCTATAAATTAAAACTTGAAATTCTATAATAGGAAGAGGAACAAAGATGGAATCATTCAATGAACAAATGAAAAGGGTTGAGGCTCAAGAAATGATCTCAAGATTCAGAAGCAGAGGATCTCTATCGATACCTTACTTAGCATGGTAAATAAATTGATGTTAATCAACGATGTATACAGTTGGTCTATTCCTTCCAACGATGGAAGGTACTAAAATATCATTCTTAAAAGCAATACTCTTGCGAGGAGAAGAAAGCTTTTAAAAACAAAGAAATCAAACTGATTGAAATGCCAAACTACCCAGAGATTTCAGTCACAAATCTCTACGAGGATGCAATGAAAGATGAAGAAGTGGTTATTTACCTTCCTAGCAAGAAGTAACTCTCAAATAAGTTACCTGAAAGAAGCTTCTTCTTTGGTGTTCTTGGGATTATTTTAGAGAAATTATAGAAGAAGCTCATAAGAAACGCTACTCTATTTCTCTTGAAGATTAAAAGAAGCAAGGAATACTAATAAGCGAGATCTGGCTAGCAGAGATTAAGAAGCATCCTTATCTCTCTAGTTAGCTTTGATTTATAACTTCTTAGGGAAACCTGGAACTGGTATATTTCTATTGAAAGAGAATCAAAACCCCAAAACTCCTTACTGAGGTTTATAAGTGCTTTAATTAGTAGGGTAAAGTTGGGGTTTTATTAGGGTTAGTAGAGAAAACGCAAGTTTAATGAGACTTTAATATGTATTTAATGAGTATTAGTTTAATTATATCACACGAATTTTATTTGCTTGTCTTTGTTGTATCTCTTGAATCTCGCTTTCTTTAGTGGTTCGATCATATCGTCTAAGGATTGTCTTGGATATGCTGGAGCTCTTACTATTATCTTCTCTACAATCTTCTTTATTTCTTAGCATACATCATCTTGTTTATGTGCTTCTCAGCTAGATTTTTTGATTATTTTTCATATTTTGTATTAATGTAAGTCATGCTCTCCATATCGCACTCTAAAATTATTGCAGCTATTGCCCAAACATCCCACTAAATAGAGCCATTAGTCCATTTCTCTCTGATTGGGAAGTAACCTGGAGTACCGAGAACCTTTGCTAAGGTTACAATCTCTTATCATAAGGCTCTATTAAAATCGATTAAAACTACTTTTTAAGGGCAAAGGTTTAGCATAACATTTTCAGGCTTCAAATCTCTATGAACGTATTCAAGCTCGTGATGTTCCTAAACAACCTTTATCATAAAACCCCATAGATCAATTAAGACACGAAGATTGGGGAAAAGAACAATTAAGTTAAAATTAATTATAATTGGCTGAAAATTAAATATAATTAGGCTAAAATCAATTTTACACACTCTGATTGGTTTATTTTATAAGGACAATTAATCGAGCCAATAATTTTAATAATGAGCCCAAACATTAAAATATTACGCCAATTATAATTAATTTTTAATTTAATTGTTCTTTTCTTTTCTCCAATCTTCGTGTCTTAATTGATCTATGGGGTTTTATAATTTAAATATTGATCATTCAAGTCATCTGGGTATCTGTTTTAATATAGATAATCTCGGAGAGTCATTTCAAACTTTTTTAGCCTTAGCGCGATGAAACCAAACCCTAAAATAACACCATCTAGCTTGAGCAAATTCTTGCAATCTTATTTCTAAGCCTCTCTAAGTACAATATATTCGTTAGCAAACTCATTTTGATACTGCTCGTTTTTAAGGAGATAGCTGAAAGGATATCCTTGTAGGCATAGTCATCAACCACTATGAGTTTTGCTTTAGCAGGTACGTTTATATGTAAGTAGTTTTCAATACAACTGTTAAGGTCTACTGCATTTAGTGCAGGAATATACATGGCTCTCTCTTAAAAGCATGCTAAAAAGACATTACCAGCAGGTTGATTCATTAATTCTATTCGCTTCTGCTTTTTGAGCTTCTCCTGTTGTTCTTTTTAAGTCTCAAGAGTATTAGATTTTCTTTTAGAGGGCACTAATTTCTGAGTCTCTTTATCTTAAATTAAGAACTCACTTTGGTGATGCTTCTGCATAAAACCCAATACGTATGTTCGCATAGTTTGATAAGTGAATAAAAAGTTTTAAATGCATCATAAATAACGAAATTTAAAAGGACAGATTTTAACTTAATTTGAGGGAGCCAATCCAGAGAATGCAAGTACGGTGAAGATGGGAAAAAATTGATGATTATATTTTGAGGCCATACTTACCAGTCTTATAGAGTTTGAGACGCTGACCAAGAATATGTGGGTTTGTAACCCATTGACCGATTGGTTGCAAAGTTCCACCGTTCACACTGGCTGTTTAGGGATCTGCTTTTACCTCCACATTTGAATTAAGTTTATTTTTATTAATTAATAACTACTACTTTAATAATTAAACTAATAATGGAATCAACTAAGAACTAAATCTGTGATGGCTCTCGCACCCTCATTATTAGCCACGTACCTCACTTACTCTAAACTGAATTCACTGCGCTTTGCGCGCATCTTGAAGAGCAACTCACGTCCTCTCGATCCGTGTAATTGATTTTACGTAGTTGCATATTTATACAAACTTTCTTTATAAACGCTGCGCTATTTTTACACTGTGATGTTTGTTACATTGAGATAAAAGTATAGCTTCGCTTATAGACACTAATAATATATGTGCATTTAAATCAATTGACAATAACTTCACTTGCACTCTTTGCAGAGTGCTTAAATACACTATTACTTATTCATGCAAGTGAAACAGCCTCCCTAATCTTATATTATTCGCTTCGAACTTCTGCTCACTTTGCATGTTTATAGGGTGCACTTAGTACTTTATATCAGAAAGCTGACATTCCCTATAAGAGGGGCAATTTAGTCAAACTCAAGTCGAAATATAAATTTGCGAAGGCCCTGCACTTTCCTCTCTACGAACTCTATTCTTCCACTATGAGGGAATTACTAATATTCAAGTGTACTATAAATAACGACGATTGTTAGTTATGAATTGCAAATCATAATAACAAAAGAGATTTGCAATCTGTGTATAGTTATAATAATAATGAGAATTATGGCTCAACTTTCCCTAATTTTCCTCTTACTCTCACATTCTAATTTCCTCCTAAAACTCCACTGATTTCCTCGCAGTTTGAGGAATCCTCGTTTTATTCAGAGGTTTCCAACTTTGTTGGATTCTTGGCCTGTAAATAGCCAGTTCTAAGTTTCTACATTAAATTCAGAATTAATTGGTAACAAACATCAGGGCCCAAATAATTTCGAAGTTAGGAGCTCCACTCAATATCTCTCGCTTTTCTTCAACGGCCCTAACTTACCCTAAGTTTATCTCTCAAGTAATGGTTCTTACTATAAATTTAACAAACTGTTCTCAGTCTTAAAAACTTTCAAAAATTATCAAAGCTAATCATAGAGTAGTAGTAGCATGGCTACTTTCAAACTTGATGTACTAAAATGAAAATTTTGGCAGCATTTCAGGTTTCTCTGGTTGTTTAATAATTTAAAAGAAAATTGAGCTATCAGCTTATATTACCTACCTATATCCCTAATTGACCTAAAAGTTGGCTTTAGCCCAGTAGTTGTAGTTCAAAAGTAAAAAATCAAAAACACTAAAAAAATGACTAAGTTTACTAAGTTTTCAAAACTAACAGCTATTTAATTAAAATCAAAATTTAAGTTTAAAATAAAGTGATGTTTGTTACATTACTTTAAAAGTCAAGTTAACAGAGTCAAAATTTAAATTTATCAAAGAAAAGGATCTTACTCTGGAGATTACAAATTTTCAGCAGAAAAACCATAGCTGTGTTTAAAAAATTAAAGCTTCGGTGATAGTGGCCACTATCAATTTTTTAATGTTTAAACATTCAAGCTTTTAAAAATCAAAATCAAAATTTGCAAAAATGCTAAGTAAGAACCCTCAAAGTAACAGTAGGAAGTAAGTAAAAATCTAAGAACTCAATTTAAATAGTAAGTAAGAACCCAAGTAACAGTTTTAGTTAGTAAGAACCCAAAGTTACAGTAAAATCATTTAGAACTCCAAGAACCCTTTAGGAGATTTTTAAAAAAATTTAATTTGGTTAAGTAGCCTGGCCAGGCTTTACGATCGATTTAAATAACAAGTATCAAAGTAACAGTGATTAAGAACATTTTAAAGAACCCAAGTAACAAAAAGCAGAACCCAAATTTATTTTAATTAACAGAACCCAAGTAACAATGTAACAGAACCCAAGAAACAAAGTAACAGAACCCAAGAAACAATAATAGCAAGACCTTAGATTATTGTGCTATTATCAAAACTCTAAGAAACAAAAATAACTTAAATTTACTTACTTAGTTGGTTGATTTTGATGATCTAGATCTACTGGTTTTGATTTTCACTCAAAAATATTGAAGGCCTTCCTTGATTTACTAGTGGAGCTTTGATTTTGAAAATGAAAAATAACCGGTTTTGATTTTGATTTGTAAACAGGAAAAGTCTAATAATCAAAAAAGAAATGATCAGTTTAAGTTTTAATCAATCTACTATGCAACTGCGATCACTGGCTCTCCAAGTTACTTTGCCTCGAGAACACCCTAAGCTTTGTTTAGGCCCCCTGATGTCTCACTCACGTTTCACCACCAGGATACGGCAAGTTATTGATTAAAAGTTGAAGCAAGATCTGAATCATTTAAAAAACACAATGATCAGTTTAGTTTATTTTTTGTCGCGAAGTGAGAAAGTATTTAATTATTTAATTAATTATAAAAATGACTCGAATTTATACTGTTTTTTTTCTCAGAAAATTTGAATATTCAAAACGGATGGCTATAAATCAATCCTGGAAATTGTAAATAATTTGACCAAGTTCAGCAAATTTGATCCCCCGAATTCGATTAAACTAATTTTGCCCTGAGGTTAATTAAATGCTTGCATTAAGATGCGTAAATAATTTGGAGAGAAATTGATTTGCCTAATTAAATTCCTAACTTGCTTATACCTACAATTAATTAAATTACCTGGCCTAGGTACTCACCCAGACCGTAGAGAAGCGTCAAGGGGCTCCAAGCGTAAATCGGCTCTAGGAGTATCCCTAATAGTAATTTCAGGATTTATGAGCGCTTATAGATAAAGCCAATAGTTCTGCACTCATACTAATAGTTATGAGTTAGTCCTTAAAATTTTACTAGAAGTTCAACTGCCCTCACTCCATACCCTCATTTCTTATTAACTCATATAGGTTAGAAACATTAGTAAGGCAATCAAGGTAGCATGTAAATGCACTATTGCTAAGTTACTTTACTTTCTTAGCTTAACTGATTAGGCCAAAGAAGATGCTCAAATTTTTCTTAGATTAGAAAAGGATTGATGTAAGTATCGATTTGATAATTACTTTATAAACTATAGAAATGTGTAATTTAGAGTAAATTCTTAGTGAAAGTATAACAGTAAGTTTAGTATAAATCAGGTTACAAATATAGCAGCTGCCACAACTTTAAGTTGTAGTTTATAATTCATAATTATCTAGCTAAAGTTGCTTGGTTTAGAGACTTCCATTCAAACAAGCACTTCGATTCACAAATCCTCTAGTGAGATTGCTTCTAAGGCTGCTGTTAAAACGTGATAAAAGCAGTGCCTCACTAAGTTCTAATTTATTCTGCTTATATTCATTCCCACCTCTTTCATAAATGCTGCCCAGTACCCTCTAAATTACGTTACTTAACATAAAATTACTTTGATTAGGCTCTTGTATTTAGTGGATTCAAGTCTCTGTTTTTATCCAGGAGTACAATAGCTCAGCTGGCGCAATCTTGTAATGATAAGGCCCCAAAAACATTAGAGGTAATCTTAAGTCCATGTACTTTTCCATAATATTTTGAGACCTGTGATAAGGAGCATTATCAAGAAGTATCAAAGTATGATCTCCACTAACTGTCAATTGTTTCGAGTGTATTAATAAGCTTGCACAGAAAGTACAGGAAGGAGTTTGATTAGTTCTGCCATGATTCACTATATAAAACAACTCTCCTGTACTTGAAACCCCTATGATCAAATTCATTTACCTAAGTTCTGAGAATTTGTAACTCTGTTCTTAACGTAAGGTGCAGTCCAGCCTCTGCGTCTTTCGTCTGTTGAGTTCAGAGTTGAGTCATCAATGTTAATAATTCTCTTGCCATCACTTAAATACAGCACGAACTACTGTGCTGCATATTACCTCTGCAACTTACTACTATTACTATTATGCAGAGTTGAGATCTACTTGATTTATTTGTAGGTCATCATTAATTCATTTTTCAGGAAGCGTCTTATCATTTGCTTACTGCACCTTAGCTAGATGTTCTTCTATAAGCTGCGCTGAATATCTGAAAGCTGTACAGGTTAAGTATCAAGCATGAGCATGTTAACAATATGCGTGCGTCTCTGCTGTGAAGCTTCTTATACCTGCCTCTGTTAACTTACTTCAGGTTCCAAAACCTGGCTTTCTTGACTGGACTTTTCAAGTACCTTCGCAACTTGTAGTATGAAATGCCAAGTCTATTAATTATCTAGGAGTAAGATAGCTTTTCATTGTCTCGCAGTCTAAGCGACTCCTCTGCAAGTTGAGTTCTTTCTATTACTATTTCTTTTCTTTCCCCAACTGCTTTAGTATCCTACGAGGAACGGTTGCATTTAGTTGTGTATGCTAACCAAACACAGGAATCTAATCCTTCACTTTATGATTCTCAATAACCTTGGCTTCAAGAGCATTCATATCAATACTTTCGCCTCGCTCAATCAAACTTTAAGGTTCTAAATCTGACTGTTTGTATTCAGTGTAAAGCTTTAACACTAACTAGCCAAGAGTCTTGATGTCCTTATCACTCAGTAATGATGATTTAACTTCTTTTTTCACGCTTTTTCTATAGACCTCTTTGGGGTCAATAATAAATCCCTCACTTTCAAACTCTGAAATTTCATCACGAGTATCCTCGAATAGGGAAGTCATATCTCTTATACTAACTTATTCTATTTTAACGTCTGCAACTGTTATATTTCTCTAATATAGCATATTAGTGGTTAAATAATCCGCCTGATCTTAAGAATCTTCTGATTAACTTTAAGAGCTCGGCTCTTCACTTGAGCTGTTACCATCGTAATCTTTATCTTCCAACTTGAAGAAATCAGAGAGTCTTGACTGTCGTCTTCCAGAATATGATTCCATGAGAAGATTCCTAAATTTAATAATAATGAATTCGTTTCGTGCTGGTAGGAAATCCGCTAGCGGAAATCGGATCGTGCTGGTGGGATTCATTATTAGGAAAAGCACTCTCTGCTTTTAGTAACTGCAGTGTCTTCCTGAATCAAAATTGAGCTATATAAAATGGTGAAAGGCACCTGACTTTTAAATTTTAATGAACCAATAGTAACTTACTGGTATCAATGTTTCAGAACTCGCCCAGAAATGCAAAAGTAAGAAAGAGCTATACAACTTTCTGCCCAAGACTGCCACGCTTTCTTACCCAAAGCGGACTCCCCCAACATTTATTTCCTTAAGTAAATCATAAGAGCGGAGAAAGAGGTAACCACTAGCTTGCTCTTGTAACTGTCATTAAAGTATGTAAGAAGAGACGCAGTCAAAGTGTCAGCAGTGCCTTAAATCGATGGACTTACAGTTTAAGACTTTCTCGATTATGCAAGAGGGTCTTCAAGACTGCTGTAACACTTGCCTGATGAACGAGATTGGGTCCACCTAGACAGATAATGGATCTGTGACTTGCTCTTCACCCTAGACACCGACGGTGTCTCCCAGATGATTAATGATGCAATGTTGTAACGAAGAGAAAAGCTAGACCATAACAGAGATCTCGTAATTGAAATGAGACCCGAGTTCGTGGACGCTCTCAGCAGATGCCTTAACTTTAGCAGTAAGTTTACTCTCTCTTAATTTCGTGTGTAGCTGAGCAAGGTAAGGCTGTGAATCTAGTAAAGGATTCATCTAAAAGAAAGAGAACTCATGATTAAATGGACGAGGTAAAAGATTATGAAATGGCTTTTAAAATAAGATAAGCAAGAATTCTTGCAGTAAACTAAAAAGTTGAAGAAATAACATGACGATATGGAAAGTAAGTTGCTTGACTTACGCAAGATGAGAGAGTAGTTTATGCAAGATGGTAACTTGTAGAACATGCAAAATCAGTCTCCTAACGTGAGACGCTGAGTGCTGCTGCTTCTCTTCCTCCACGATTCTCTAAATGCTAGTAATAGCAAAAACTTGAATATGTGAATTGCTTAAAAAAATTAAGATAAATCTCATATTCTTAATCTTGGTTTTCTCTCTGAATTTCTATGGTTTATGTCGCTTTTAAAGTGCCTTCTCTCACTCGAGGCTGCCTTCAACCATCTCTCCATTGTCTCTTCACTCTCTGGCAGCTCTGTATAAGTGCAACTCAATGATTTTTCTCTGGCACTGCGACGAGTAGTCAGCTCTCAAGTCTTATTTTATTCCTTGATTAATTCAAGCTTTTGTTAACCTTTCACTAATCTTCTCTTGGAACTTGCAGTACTGCTTTTACTTCTGGATCTCTCTCTCTGCCTTGAGCCTTAGTAATTTCATGGTGCTACCGCTTTAAATTCCTTGCACCAATTACTATACCTGGTCGAATGGTTTATCTTGAAGCACAGGATTTTAACTCATCTTCTCTTCAATAAGCTCTATGAGAGAAGGTTAATAAAAACCCAACTTACTTTATTCAGCTTATCCTTCAACTTTTTAAGGCTCTTTTTCTTCTTCAAGATTATCTTGCTTCACTACTGCTGCTGCGTTGCTTGCTTCACTGTAAGCTTTCTCAGTGAGAGCTACAATATGTTTAACGACTTCTCTTACAATATTATCTTGCTCCTAATCCTTTGAAAGCGCTGCAGAAATTTATTCTTAAGGCACCTTGCTTTATTCAACAAAACTATCCATTGCTTCTTATTGATTTTATAAAATTGATTATGCTTGGTTGTGCTTGCGATCAAGTATTAGATCTATTTCTTTCTATACAACTATAAGCAGCTGCTCTGAACTATCATTAGAAGCATTCTTGTATAACACGCGCTGCCATCTCTTTGATATTAAGTCTGCCGATTCTACCAATGATTTATTCTTCAGATCTTCTTGAAAAGACATCAGCGATGATTAAATAAGTACCCCCATTTGAATTGATTTCATCATTAGTTTAGATGTCTGTTCCTCTTCCCTGTGCTTCATTAAATAAGTAAACAACATAGTTCTTGCTCGCATTCTTCATTAAATACCTGCCTTCAATGACAGACTCTATGACAGCGGCTGAGCCGTGGCTGAAGCTTTTGAAATCGAAAGAGGATTTCGAGAGGCCTGATTAAATAGCGTTGTAGTTATCAGAGGCGACAATTAAAACTGGGGAATTAACAACTTAGTCCTTTATGAGTTCCTTGTTTTTCTGCAAGTAATCTGCCTGATTTGAACTTACCAGCAAGTCTGGTAGCTGCGTCTTCTTATCACCTTGCAACTTATCAAGTGTAGGGAACACAACAGGTGTGCTTTGCAAAGCTAAGTTAAGACAGGTTTCCTCGGTTTGAGTAAGATGGCTGCCTGAAAAGCCGATAATACTTTTAGCTTGTTTGTAAAAATTAAGCTGGTTGACAATATTATCACTGGAGCCATCGAATAAAATCCAGTCGTATTCGCCGACGAGCACGATACTGTCGCGCCAGACACTTATGAATTTAGGAGTCTTCATTTGTTTCTTGAGTTGTGGCTGAGTAAAGAAGTAATACCAGCGCTCTTAGCAATGAAATTAAAGTTCGAGTTAAGTGCCATCGCTTTAATAACTTTTTAGAACTTCGTGAAATCTCTCTCCACCAGGTGCTCATTCTTGCCAATGATAATTACGGAGAGCTTGGTCCGAAGAGCTATAAGAATGGCTAGCG
>ARYC01021207.1:0-13445 GCA_000711775.1 Oxytricha trifallax
TAAATGCATCATAAATAACGAAATTTAAAAGGACAGATTTTAACTTAATTTGAGGGAGCTATTCCAGAGAATGCAAGTACGGTGAAGATGGGGGAAAAATTTATGATTATATTTTGAGGCCATACTTTACCAGTCTTATAGAGTTTGAGACGCTGACCAAGAATATGTGGGGTTTGTACCCCATTGACCGATTGGTTGCAAAGTTCCACCGTTCACACAGGTTGTTTGGGGATCTGCTTTTACCTCCACATTTGAATTAAGTTTGATTTTTATTAATTAACAATTACTACTTTAATAATTAAACTAATAATGGAATCAACTAAGAAATAAATCTGCGATGGCTCTCGCACCCTTATTATTAGCCACGCACCTCACTTACTCTAAACTGAATTCACTGTGCTTTGTTCGCATCTTGAAGAGCAACTCACGTCCTCTCGATCCGTGTAATTGATTTTACGTAGTTGAATATTTCTACAAATTTTCTTTACAAACGCTGCGCTATTTTTACACTGTGATGTTTGTTACATTGAGATAAAAGTATAGCTTCGCTTATCAGACAGTAATAATATATGTGCATTTAAATCAATTGACAATAACTTCACTTGCACTCTTTGCAGAGTGCTTAAATACACTATTACTTATTCATGCAAGTGAAACAGCCTCCCTAATCTTATATTCGCTTCGAACTTCTGCTCACTTTGCATGTTTATAGGGTGCACTTAGTACTTTATATCAGAAAGCTGACATTCCCTATAAGAGGGGCAATTTAGTCAAACTCAAGTCGAAATATAAATTTGCGAAGGACCTGCACTTTCCTCTCTACGAACTCTATTCTTCCACTATGAGGGAATTACTAATATTCAAGTGTACTATAAATAACGACGATTGTTAGTTATGAATTTGCAAATCATAATAACAAAAGAGATTGGCAATCTGTGTATAGTTATAATAATAATGAGAATTATGGCTAAACTTTCCCTAATTTTCCTCTTACTCTCACATTCTAATTTCCTCCTAAAACTCCACTGATTTCCACGCAGTTTGAGGAATCCTCGTTTTATTCAGAGGTTTCCAACTTTGTTGGATTCTTGGCCTGTAAATAGCCAGTTCTAAGTTTCTACATTAAATTCAGAATTAATTGGTAACAAACATCAGGGCCCAAATAATTTCGAAGTTAGGAGCTCCACTCAAATATCTCTCGCTTTTCTTCAACGGCCCTAACTTACCCTAAGTTTATCTCTCAAGTAATGGTTCTTACTATAAATTTAACAAACTGTACTCAGTCTTAAAAACTTTCAAAAATTATCAAAGCTAATCATAGAGTAGTAGTAGCATGGCTACTTTCAAACTTGATGTACTAAAATGAAAATTTTGGCAGCATTTCAGGTTTCTCTGGTTGTTTAATAATTTCAAAGAAAATTCAGCTATCAGCTTATATTACCTACCTATATCCCTAATTGACCTAAAAGTTGGCTTTAGCCCAGTAGTTGTAGTTAAAAAGTTAAAAATCAAAAACTCTAAAAAATTTACTAAGTTTACTTAGTTTTCAAAACTAACAGCTATTTAATTAAAATCCAGTTTAAAGTTAAAAGTTCATGTGATGTTTGTTACATTACTTTAAAAGTCAAGTTAACAAGAGTCAAAATTTAAATTTATCAAAGCAAGAGTACTACTTACTCTGGAGATTACAAATTTTCAGCAGAAAAACCATAGCTGTGTTTAAAAAATTAAAGCTTGGGTGATAGTGGCCACTATCAATTTTAAAGTTTAAACATTCAAGCTTTTTAAAATCAAAATCAAAATTTTGCAAAGAATGCTAAGTAAGAACCCTCAAAGTAACAGTAGGAAGTAAGTAAAAATCTAAGAACTCAATTTAAATAGTAAGTAAGAACCCAAGTAACAGTTTTAGTTAGTAAGAACCCAAAGTTACAGTAAAATCATTTAGAACTCCAAGAACCCTTTAGGAGATTTTTAAAAAAATTTAATTTGGTTAAGTAGCCTGGCCAGGCTTTACGATCGATTTAAATAACAAGTATCAAAGTAACAGTGATTAAGAACATTTTAAAGAACCCAAGTAACAAAAAGCAGAACCCAAATTTATTTTAATTAACAGAACCAAGTAACAAAGAAACAGAACCCAAGAAACATTAACAAAGAACCCAAGAAACAATAATAGCAAGACCTTAGATTATTGTGCTATTAACAAAACTCTAAGAAACAAAAATAACTTAAACTTACTTACTTAGTTGGTTGATTTTGATGATCTAGATCTACTGGTTTGATTTTTGATTTAAAAATATTGAAGGCTTTCCTTGATTTCGTTTTGGAGCTTTGATTTTGATAATGAAAAATGAACCGGTTTTGATTTTGATTTGTAAACAGGAAGAGTCTAATCATTATTAAAAAAGAAATGACCAGTTTAAGTTTTAATCAATCTACTATGCAACTGCGATCGCTGGCTCTCCAAGTTACTTTGCCTCGAGAACACCCTAAGCTTTGTTTAGGCCCCCTGATGTCTCACTCACGTTTCACCACCAGGATACGGCAAGTTATTGATTAAAAGTTGAAGCAAGATCTGAATCATTTAAAAAACACAATGATCAGTTTAGTTTATTTTTTTGTCGCGAAGTGAGAAAGTATTTAATTATTTAATTAATTATAAAAATGACTCGAATTTATACTGTTTTTTTTCTCAGAAAATTTGAATATTCAAAACGGATGGCTATAAATCAATCCTGGAAATTGTATATAATTTGACCAAGTTCAGCAAATTTGATCCCCCGAATTTTATTAAACTAAGTTTGCCCTGAGGTTAATTAAATGCTTGCATTAAGATGCGTAAATAATTTGGAGAGAAATTGATTTGCCTAATTAAATTCCTAACTTGCTTATACCTACAATTAATTAAATTACCTGGCCTAGGTACTCACCCAGACCGTAGAGAAGCGTCAAGGGGCTCCAAGCGTAAATCGGCTCTAGGAGTATCCCTAATAGTAATTTCAGGATTTATGAGCGCTTATAGATAAAGCCAATAGTTCAGCACTCATACTAATAGTTATGAGTTAGTCCTTAAAATTTTACTAGAAGTTCAACTGCCCTCACTCCATACCCTCATTTCTTATTAACTCATTATTGGTTAGAAACATTAGTAAGGCAATCAAGGTAGCATGTAAATGCACTATTGCTAAGTTACTTTACTTTCTTAGCTTAACTGATTAGGCCAAAGAAGATGCTCAAATTTTTCTTAGATTAGAAAAGGATTGATGTAAGTTTCGATTTGATAATTACTTTATATACTATAGAAATGTGTAATTTAGAGTAAATTCTTAGTGAAAGTATAACAGTAAGTTTAGTATAAATCAGGTTACAAATATAGCAGCTGCCACAACTTTAAGTTATAGTTTATAATTCATAATTCTCTAGCTAAAGTTGCTTGGTTTAGAGACTTCCATTCAAACAAGCACTTCGATTCACAAATCCTTTTGTGAGATTGCTTCTAAGGCTGCTGTTAAAACGTGATAAAAGCAGTGCCTCACTAAGTTCTAATTTATTCTGCTTATATTCATTCCCACCTTTTTCATAAATGCTGCCCAGTACCCTCTAAATTTCGTTACTTAACTTAAACTTACTTTGATTAGGCTCTTGTATTTAGTGGATTCAAGTCTCTATTTTTGATCCAGGAGTACATTAGCTCAGCTGGCGCAATCTTGTAATGATAAGGCCCCAAAAACATTAGAGGTAATCTTAAGTCCATGTACTTTTCCATAATATTTTGAGACCTGTGATAAGGAGCATTATCAAGAAGTATCAAAGTATTTGATCTCCACTAACTGTCAATTGTTTCGAGTGTATTAATAAGCTTGCACAGAAAGTACAGGAAGGAGTGTTGATTAGTTCTGCCATGATTCACTGTATAAAACAACTCTCCTGTACTTGAAACCCCTATGATCAAATTCATTTACCTAAGTCTCTGAGAATTTGTAACTCTGTTCTTAACGTAAGGTGCAGTCCAGCCTCTGCGTCTTTCGTCTGTTTAGTTCAGAGTTGATTCATCAATGTTGATAATTCTCTTGCCTTTACTTAACTAGAGCACGAACTACTGTGCTGCATATTACCTCTGCAACTTACTACTATTACTATTATGCAGAGTTGAGATCTACTTGATTTATTTGTAGGTCATCATTAACTCATTTTTCAGGAAGCGTCTTATCATTTACTTACTGCACCTTAGCTAGATGTTCTTCTATAAGCTGCGCTGAATATCTGAAAGCTGTACAGGTTAAGTATCAAGCATGAGCATGTTAACAATATGCGTGCGTGCTCTGCTGTGAAGCTTCTTATACCTGCCTCTGTTAACTTACTTCAGGTTCCAAAACCTGGCTTTCTTGACTGGACTTTTCAAGTACCTTCGCAACTTGTAGTATGAAATGCCAAGTCTATTCATTATCTAGGAGTAAGATAGCTTTTCATTGTCTCGCAGTCTAAGTGACTCCTCTGCAAGCTTGAGTTCTTTCTATTACTATTTCTTTTCTTTCCCCAACTGCTTTAGTATCCTACGAGGAACGGTTGCATTTAGTTGTGTATGCTAACCAAACACTGGAATCTAATCCTTCACTTTATGATTCTCAATAACCTTGGCTTCAAGAGAGTTCATATCAATACTTTCGCCTCGCTCAATCAAACTTTAAGGTTCTAAATCTGATTGTTTGTATTCAGTGAAAAGCTTTAACACTAACTAGCCAAGAGTCTTGATGTCCTTATCACTCAGTAATGATGATTTAACTTCTTTTTTCACGCTTTTTCTATAAACCTCTTTGGGGTCAATGATAAATCCCTCACTTTCGAACTCTGAAATTTCATCACGAGTATCCTCGAATAGGGAAGTCATATCTCTTATACTAACTTATTCTATTTTAACGTCTGCAATTGTTATATTTCTCTAATATAGCATATTAGTGGTTAAATAATCCGCCTGATCTTAAGAATCGTCTGATTAACTTTACGAGCTCGGCTCTTCACTTGAGCTGTTACCATCGTAATCTTTATCTTCCAACTTGAAGAAATCAGAGAGTCTTGACTGTCGTCTTCCAGAATATGATTCCATGAGAAGATTCCTAAATTTAATAATAATGAATTCGTTTCGTGCTGGTAGGAAATCCGCTAGCGGAAATCGGATCGTGCTGGTGGGATTCATTATTAGGAAAAGCACTCTCTGCTTTTAGTAACTGCAGTGTCTTCCTGAATCAAAATTGAGCTATATAAAATGGTGAAAGGCGCCTAACTTTTAAATTTTAATGAACCAATAGTAACTTACTGGTATCAATGCTTCAGAACTCGCCCAGAAATGCAAAAGTAAGAAAGAGCTATACAACTTTCTTGCCCAAGACTGCCACGCTTTCTTACCCAAAGCGGACTCCACCAACATTTATTTCCTTAAGTAAATCATAAGAGCGGAGAAAGAGGTAACCACTAGCTTGCTCTTGTAACTGTCATTATAGTATGTAAGAAGAGACGCAGTCAAAGTGTCAGCAGTGCCTTAAATCGATGGACTTACAGTTTAAGACTTTCTCGATTATGCAAGAGGGTCTTCAAGACTGCTCTAACACTTGCCTGATGAACGAGATTGGGTCCACCTAGACAGATAATGGATCTGTGACTTGCTCTTCACCCTAGACACCAACGGTGTCTCCCAGATGATTCATGATGCAATGTTGTAACGAAGAGAAAAGCTAGAGCATAACAGAGATCTCGTAATTGAAATGAGACCCGAGTTCGTGGACGCTCTCAGCAGATGCCTTAACTTTAGCAGTAAGTTTACTCTCTCTTAATTTCGTGTGTAGCTGAGCAAGGTAAGGCTGTGAATCTAGTAAAGGATTCATCTAAAAGAAAGAGAACTCATGATTAAATGGACGAGGTAAAAGATTATGAAATGGCTTTTAAAATAAGATAAGCAAGAATTCTTGCAGTAAACTAAAAAGTTGAAGAAATAACATGACGATATGGAAAGTAAGTTGCTTGACTTACGCAAGATGAGAGAGTAGTTTATGCAAGATGGTAACTTGTAGAACATGCAAAATCAGTCTCCTAACGTGAGACGCTGAGTGCTGCTGCTTCTCTTCCTCCACGATTCTCTAAATGCTATTAATAGCAAAAACTTGAATATGGTGAATTGCTTAAAAAAATTAAGATAAATCTCATATTCTTAATCTTGGTTTTCTCTCTGAATTTCTATGGTTTATGTCGCTTTTAAAGTGCCTTCTCTCACTCGAGGCTGCCTTCAACCATCTCTCCATTGTCTCTTCACTCTCTGGCAGCTCTGTATAAGTGCAACTCAATGATTTTTCTCTGGCACTGCGACGAGTAGTCAGCTCTCAAGTCTTATTTTATTCCTTGATTAATTCAAGCTTTTGTTAACCTTTCACTAATCTTCTCTTGGAACTTGCAGTACTGCTTTTACTTCTGGATCTCTCTCTGCCTTGAGTCTTAGTAATTTCATGATGCTACCGCTTTAAATTCCTTTGCACCAATTACTATACCTGGTCGAATGGTTTATCTTGCAGCACAGGATTTTAACTCATCTTCTCTTCAATAAGCTCTATGAGAGAAGGTTAATAAAAACCCAACTTACTTTATTCAGCTTATCCTTCAACTTTTTAAGGCTCTTTTTCTTCTTCAAGATTATCTTGCTTCACTACTGCTGCTGCGTTGCTTGCTTCACTGTAAGCTTTCTCAGTGAGAGCTACAATATGTTTAACGACTTCTCTTACAATATTATCTTGCTCCTAATCCTTTGAAAGCGCTGCAGAAATTTATTCTTAAGGCACCTTGCTTTATTCAACAAAACTATCCATTGCTTCTTATTGATTTTATAAAATTGATTATGCTTGGTTGTGCTTGCGATCAAGTATTAGATCTATTTCTTTCTATACAACTATAAGCAGCTGCTCTGAACTATCATTAGAAGCATTCTTGTATAACACGCGCTGCCATCTACCTTTGGTATTAAGTCTGCCGATTCTACCAATGATTTATTCTTCAGATCTTCTTGAAAAGACATCAGCGATGATTAAATAAGTACCCCCATTTGAATTGATTTCATCATTAGTTTAGATGTCTGTTCCTCTTCCCTGTGCTTCATTAAATAAGTAAACAACATAGTTCTTGCTCGCATTCTTCATTAAATACCTGCCTTCAATGACAGACTCTATGACAGCGGCTGAGCCGTGGCTGAAGCTTTTGAAATCGAAAGAGGATTTCGAGAGGCCTGATTAAATAGCGTTGTAGTTATCAGAGGCGACAATTAAAACTGGGGTATTAGCAACTTAGTCCTTTATGAGTTCCTTGATTTTCTGCAAGTAATCTGCCTGATTTGAACTTACCAGCAAGTCTGGTAGCTGCGTCTTCTTATCACCTTGCAACTTATCAAGTGTAGGGAACACAACAGGTGTGCTTTGCAAAGCTAAGTTAAGACAGGTTTCCTCGGTTTGAGTAAGATGGCTGCCTGAAAAGCCGATAATACTTTTAGCTTGTTTGTAAAAATTAAGCTGGTTGACAATATTATCACTGGAGCCATCGAATAAAATCCAGTCGTATTCGCCGACGAGCACGATACTGTCGCGCCAGACACTTATGAATTTAGGAGTCTTCATTTGTTTCTTGAGTTGTGGCTGAGTAAAGAAGTAAATACCAGCGCTCTTAGCAATGAAATTAAAGTTCGAGTTAAGTGCCATCGCATTAATAACTTTTTAGAACTTCGTGAAATCTCTCTGCACCAGGTGCTCATTCTTGCCAATGATGATTACGGAGAGCTTGGTCTGAAGAGCTATAAGAATGGCTAGCGCAATGCAAATTAAGGTCTTGCCATTACCAATACCAAAATGAATTAAATGGCTTGCTTGCAAGTTGTCGCAGATATAGTTAATGCATAATACTTGAGAACTGTACAACTTAAATCCCAGATTTTGCTGCAACTTTTCTAGGTCTTCACTGGCAGCCAACCTTTCATTCGAAGGCTTTGAATTGAAAGCACTTGCTAGTTAGTGCAAGGTATTTGCATTCTCAAAGAGTTGAAGTAGGTCTGCAACTGTCTTATCAGAGAAGGCTTCCATGTTGCGAGGCAAGTGCAAAATCCTTTGAATGTCAGAGCAGTCTCCATTAAGGCAGTTTTCAATAATATTGCTGCTCAGACTTACATTCTTTTCAATTTGAGCTTCTATGATTTACTGCTGAAGCTTCTAGATTTGCGGAATCTTGCCCACCCATTGTACGTCTCTATTCTGCAGTCTTTATGCAAGGCCTTTCATAAAGAAAACCATCGTGCTTGAATCAATAAGCTCTTGCTTCTGTAAGAATGTAGCCCTAGTAGTTGATATATAATCCTTGAGAGCATCAACAGTGTGAGAGCAAGATAAAGCACAAATTCTTACGAAGTACTCTGTGTATTCAACGGTAATATCTCTGATTAAGTGCAGGCCACAGTCCTGCTTTAGTAGAGTGATGAAAGGCACATTCAAAATGAAGAATGAAGAAGGTATAAGTCTCTAAACTTGAGAGTCAATTTCGAATAATTGCCAAGTCCGACTCATAAGCTGCACAATATAAGGGTTAGTTTCATCAAGTCTCAACACTTGAGCAAGGTATTTTGTGAATGCGGCTACTGAATTGAAGAACACAAAGTTTGCCAAGCCTAGAGCTTGCCTTGCATTGGGGGAGCGTACTAATAACAAGATCGATTCTTGTATTAACTAGTCTTCTACTTATACCTTTTCTCCTTAATAGTAACCCAAAGCAGCTAAAAAGATACGAGGCTTCGAGTCTTGGTCTAAGTTTCCATCGCTCAATATTAAATCCACCAGCAGAGAGAACAGGTTCTAGTGCATTTCCTGATCATTAGCGTTCTCAAAATTGCTTAGGAATGATAAAAGTGACTGAGTGTTACGGGTCAATATATCTTGCAAAATGCAAGACCTTTAATAATAATTATAAGATTTGAAATTTTCAAAGTGTTTGATTAAGATCTCATGGTCGATGATCGCGCTAAAGTTAATAAAGAGCTGAGGTAAGGGTTCTTTATTTGGTTTTTAATCGCTTGCAAAGCTTATGCTCGTAGTGAAGTCGCTCACCTTCACCTCTTCGTAAGTTGCAGTAAGATCAGGTGGCTCTGAAATTACAGATTTACTTTCATGGCTGTGCTTCGCCAACTTGGGTTTATTGTTATTTATAAATTTTCTCACGAACCGCTTGAAATCCTAAGTATTTTCAAAGCCTGCAAAATCCTCCTGCTCCAGCAGCAAACTTAAATCAAAGTTGTTTTAATGCAGAAATTCCTTTGCACGATTGATCTTGGCACTGTCTTGTGCGTTTTTAAATTCAGATTTGATCCCCTTGATTTTACCCGCATCTTCAAGATTTACATTGGCTTGTAGATTTTCAAAAATCCGAGGTAAATTTTCTTGTTCGGGTGCCTATTCTGGCATCTGCTAATTATTGATAGGTTCTAAATAGAAGCTAATAACAAGGATTGAAACTTACCAGCAGCTGCATTTAAAAGTTGAGAGGTCGGTCTTAGAAGCCATCTCAAATCCAGTGACTGGATTCATCTGATTTATGCTAGATTTTAATGATTAATTCCACTGGATTTCAATATTAAATAGCTGAATTATTAAAATCTCGACTGGATTATTGCAATTTTACTGTATGGGTTGCTACTCTTTCACCTATATCCTCCGAATTTATTCATGGCTCACTGCGAAACCACTTCAATTAAGGAGTATTTACTATAACTCATTAGACAAGTAGCTTCAAGTGACAAGGAGACGGGTGGTTGAAGAGCAGTGATAAATTTCGCCAACTTTGGAGCTCGAGCCAATGCAAAATTGGCTTTTTAAAAAATGTCGGAATCCGCGGTACCTTTCAAATTCAAATCCTTTCCACGTCCATAACTGAATAGTAGCGAGTAGAAATGTGAAGAGGGGAATAGCTAGAAATTAATGGCACTCAAAATAGAAAATTCGGGTCTTCAGTTTGGACCTCGAAAAATGACCTCTGGCTTAAGCCAACAGCCTGGATTCTTGAGGCCAGGTCAGTAGGGTGGAATACTAACGTTGAAAAATCTCGAGAAGCAGTCCAATGACCTACTGACTTTCTGGCTGCTTTCAACTTAAAATTTAAAAATACACTAATCAAACCCTATTAATCAAATCAATATCAAACTATATGGGTGCCGTAATATTCTCAACTCTTCTTTTTCGATACTCTGGATCGGCTCCCTCAAATTAAGTTAAAATCTGTCTATTAAATTTCGTTATTTATTGATGCATTTAAAACTTTTTATTCACTTATCAAACTCATGCGAACATACGTATTGGGGTTTATGTTTCTTAACTTTAGCTGAGTGAGTATAAGACTTCTCACAAGTCGTGCACTAGTACCTGCCATCGACCTTATCATGCTTAAAATACACCTTAGCTTTCCCAGAGTGAACCTCTTTCATATGTCTCTTCAAACTGGAATCAGTAGAGAAAAACTTTAGCAGTCTTAGCATTCAAAAGTTTTAATCCTTTAAATCTGAAGCTGTTCCTTTTCTTCCTCAACATCTTTTATAACTTCTCTCTCGGCTTTCTGTTTCATGTTTTAAACATATATAATAAAAACCTGTGCTTCAAATTCAAGAGCTCTTAGCTCTGCCTCCCTCTCAATATATATATAACTTCTTGGTTAACCAAAGTTAAGCATTGATTGACCTGCTCCTAAAAGTGCCGCTCTACGATTTAAGTTGACCGCCATGTTTAAATTCAAATTTAAATCTCTATTATAAAGCTCTTAAAACCTCTATAGCTATAGCTGGACTATATAGGAGTTGCTACAGCATTAATGATGGTTTGATCTCAGCTCTAAGACTTCATATTTATAATCAGTTTATAACTATAATTTTTGTAATTTTACTCTTAATAATTTTGATTCTGGTACCAACTCAGATAAAGTTCAGGTTGGTACTGGTACCAATTAAGTTTTAAACCAGATTGGAACTTTTCCATTAAAACCTCACTGGATTAAAACTAGGTACTAATTAAGTTTTACTACTATTAAATTGGTACCAATTAAACATAAACGGATTTAATACCGGTACTAATTAAATTTAAACAAATTAAGTACTAATTTAATGGAACAAAATTGATAAAAATGGAGCTCCATCTCTGAAGTTTGGAAAACAGCTTCTGCAAACTATCTCCACATATCTTTGCAGGGTTAACCTCCTATAAGATATCCATATTTAATACTAAGATTCTAAAGATAGAATCCAAAAGTCTATAAATTAAAACTTGAAATTCATTAATAGGAAGAGGAACAAAGATGGAATCATTCAATGAACAAATGAAAAGGGTTGAGGCTCAAGAAATGATCTCAAGATTCAGAAGCAAGGAGGATCTCTATCGATACCTTACTTAGCATGGAAAAATAAATTGATGTTAATCAACGATGTATACAGTTGATCTATTCCTTCCAACGATGGAAGGTACTAAAATATCATTCTTAAAAGCAATACTCTGCGAGGAGAAGAAAGCTTTTAAAAACAAAGAAATAAAACTGATTGAAATTCCTAACTACCAAGAGATTTCAGTCACAAATCTTTATGAGGATGCAATGAAAGATGAGGAAGTGATTATTTACCTTCCTAGCAAGAAGTAACTCTCAAATAAGTTACCTGAAAGAAACTTCTTCTTTGGTGTTCCTGGTACAATAAAAGAGGATTATTTGAGAGAAGTTATAGAGGAAGCTCATAAGAAACGCTACTCTATTTCTCCTGAAGATTAAAAGAAGCAAGGAATGCTAATAAGCGAGACCTGGCTAGCAGAGCTTAAGAAACATCCTTATCTCTCTAGTAAGCTTTGATTTATAACTTTTAGGGAAACCTGGAACTGGTATAATTCAAATGAAAGAGAATGCAAACCCCAAAACTCCTTACTGAGGTTTATAAGTGCTTTAATTAGTAGGGTAAAGTTTGGGGTTTTATTAGGGTTAGTAGAGAAAACGCAAGTTTAATGAGACTTTAATATGTATTTAATGAGTATTAGTTTAATTATATCACACGAATTTTATTTGCTTGTCTTTGTTGTATCTCTTGAATCTCGCTTTCTTTAGTGGTTCGATCATATCGTCTAAGGATTGTCTTGGATATGCTGGAGCTCTTACTATTATCTTCTCTACAATCTTCTTTATTTCTTAGCATACATTATCTTGTTTTATGTGCTTCTCAGCTAGATTTATTGATTATTTTTCATATTTTGTATTAATGTAAGTCATGCTTTCCATATCGCACTCTAATATTACTGCAGCTACTGCCCAAACATCACACTAAATAGAGCCATTAGTTCATTTCTCTCTGATTGAGAAGAAACCTGGAGTACCAAGAACCTTTGCTAAGGTTACAATCTCTTATCTTAAGGCACTATTAAAATCGATTACAACTACTTCTTAAGGGCAAAGGTTTAGCATAACATTTTCAGGCTTCAAATCTCTATGAACGTATCCAAGCTCGTGATGTTCCTAAACAACCTTTATCATATTTGATAGAATATCATTCAAGACATCTGGGGTATCTGTTTTAATATAGATAATCTCGGAGAGACATTTCAAACTTTTTAGATTAGTGCGATGAAACCAAACCCTAAAATAACACCATCTTGTTTGAGCAAGTTCTTGCAATCTTTTTTCTAAGCCTCTCTAAGTACAGTATATTCGTTAGTATACTCATTTCAATACTGCTCGTTTTTAAGGAGATAGCTAAAAGGATATACCTTGTAGGCATAGTCATCAACCACTATTAGTTTTGCTTTAGCAGGTACGTTTATATGTAAGTAGTTTTCAATGCAACTGCTAAGGTCTACTGCATTTAGTGCAGGAATATACATGGCTCTCTCTTAAAAGCATGCTAAAAAGACATTATCAGCAGGTTGATTCATTAATTCTATTCTATTCGCTTCTGCCTCTTGAGCTTCTCCTGTAGTTCTTTTTAAGTCTCAAGATAATTAGATTTTCTTTTAGCGAGCATTAATTTCTAAGTCTCTTTATCTTAAATCAAGAACTCACTTAGGTGATGCTTCTGCATATGCTTCTTAACTTTAGCTGAGTGAGTATAAGACTTCTCACAAGTCTTGCAATAGAACCTGCCATCGACCTTATCATTCTTAAAATACACCTTAGCTTTCCTAGAGTGAACCTCTTTCAAATGTCTCTTCAAATTGGAATCAGTAGAGAAGAAATTTTAGGAGTCTTAGCATTCAAAAGTTTTAATCTTTTAAATCTGAAGCTGTTCCTTTTCTTCCTCAACATCTTTTATTGATGTTTAAACTTCTCTTTCAGCTTTCTGTTTCATGTTTTAAACATATATAATAAAAACCTGTGCTTCAAATTCAAGAGCTCTTAGCTCTGCCTCCCTCTCAAAT
>ARYC01021208.1:0-10310 GCA_000711775.1 Oxytricha trifallax
GCTCTGCTGTGAAGCTTCTTATACCTGCCTCTGTTAACTTACTTCAGGTTCCAAAACCTGGCTTTCTTGACTGGACTTTTCAAGTACCTTCGCAACTTTTAGTATGAAATGCCAAGTCTATTCATTATCTAGGAGTAAGATAGCTTTTTATTGTCTCGCAGTCTAAGCGACTCCTCTGCAAGCTTGAGTTCTTTCTATTACTATTTCTTTTCTTTCCCCAACTGCTTTAGTATCCTACGAGGAACGGTTGCATTTAGTGTGTATGCTAACCAAACACTGGAATCTAATCCTTCACTTTATGATTCTCAATAACCTTGGCTTCAAGAGAGTTCATATCAATACTTTCGCCTCGCTCAATCAAACTTTAAGGTTCTAAATCTGATTGTTTGTATTCAGTGAAAAGCTTTAACACTAACTAGCCAAGAGTCTTGATGTCCTTATCACTCAGTAATGATGATTTAACTTCTTTTTTCACGCTTTTTCTATAAACCTCTTTGGGGTCGATGATAAATCCCTCACTTTCGAACTCTGAAATTTCATCACGAGTATCCTCGAATAGGGAAGTCATATCTCTTATACTAACTTATTCTATTTTAACGTCTGCAACTGTTATATTTCTCTAATATAGCATATTAGTGGTTAAATAATCCGCCTGATCTTAAGAATCTTCTGATTAACTTTAAGAGCTCGGCTCTTCACTTGAGCTGTTACCATCGTAATCTTTATCTTCCAACTTGAAGAAATCAGAGAGTCTTGACTGTCGTCTTCCAGAATATGATTCCATGAGAAGATTCCTAAATTTAATAATAATGAATTCGTTTCGTGCTGGTAGGAAATCCGCTAGCGGAAATCGGATCGTGCTGGTGGGATTCATTATTAGGAAAAGCACTCTCTGCTTTTAGTAACTGCAGTGTCTTCCTGAATCAAAATTGAGCTATATAAAATGGTGAAAGGCACCTGACTTTTAAATTTTAATGAACCAATAGTAACTTACTGGTATCAATGTTTCAGAACTCGCCCAGAAATGCAAAAGTAAGAAAGAGCTATACAACTTTCTTGCCCAAGACTGCCACGCTTTCTTACCCAAAGCGGACTCCACCAACATTTATTTCCTTAAGTAAATCATAAGAGCGGAGAAAGAGGTAACTACTAGCTTGCTCTTGTAACTGTCATTATAGTATGTAAGAAGAGACGCAGTCAAAGTGTCAGCAGTGCCTTAAATCGATGGACTTACAGTTTAAGACTTTCTCGATTATGCAAGAGGGTCTTCAAGACTGCTCTAACACTTGCCTGATGAACGAGATTGGGTCCACCTAGACAGATAATGGATCTGTGACTTGCTCTTCACCCTAGACACCAACGGTGTCTCCCAGATGATTCATGATGCAATGTTGTAACGAAGAGAAAAGCTAGAGCATAACAGAGATCTCGTAATTGAAATGAGACCCGAGTTTCGTGGACGCTCTCAGCAGATGCCTTAACTTTAGCAGTAAGTTTACTCTCTCTTAATTTCGTGTGTAGCTGAGCAAGGTAAGGCTGTGAATCTAGTAAAGGATTCATCTAAAAGAAAGAGAACTCATGATTAAATGGACGAGGTAAAAGATTATGAAATGGCTTTTAAAATAAGATAAGCAAGAATTCTTGCAGTAAACTAAAAAGTTGAAGAAATAACATGACGATATGGAAAGTAAGTTGCTTGACTTACGCAAGATGAGAGAGTAGTTTATGCAAGATGGTAACTTGTAGAACATGCAAAATCAGTCTCCTAACGTGAGACGCTGAGTGCTGCTGCTTCTCTTCCTCCACGATTCTCTAAATGCTAGTAATAGCAAAAACTTGAATATGTGAATTGCTTAAAAAAATTAAGATAAATCTCATATTCTTAATCTTGGTTTTCTCTCTGAATTTCTATGGTTTATGTCGCTTTTAAAGTGCCTTCTCTCACTCGAGGCTGCCTTCAACCATCTCTCCATTGTCTCTTCACTCTCTGGCAGCTCTGTATAAGTGCAACTCAATGATTTTTCTCTGGCACTGCGACGAGTAGTCAGCTCTCAAGTCTTATTTTATTCCTTGATTAATTCAAGCTTTTGTTAACCTTTCACTAATCTTCTCTTGGAACTTGCAGTACTGCTTTTACTTCTGGATCTCTCTCTGCCTTGAGTCTTAGTAATTTCATGATGCTACCGCTTTAAATTCCTTTGCACCAATTACTATACCTGGTCGAATGGTTTATCTTGCAGCACAGGATTTTAACTCATCTTCTCTTCAATAAGCTCTATGAGAGAAGGTTAATAAAAACCCAACTTACTTTATTCAGCTTATCCTTCAACAAAATTAAGGCTCTTTTTCTTCTTTAAGATTATCTTGCTTCACTACTGCTGCTGAGTTGCTTGCATCACTGTAAGCTTTCTCAGTGAAAGCTACAATATGTTCAACGATTTCTCTTACAATATTATCTTGCTCCTAATCCTTTGAAAGCTCTGCAGAAATTTATTCTTAAGGCACCTTGCTTTTTTCAACAAAACTATCCATTGCTTCTTATTGATTTTATAAAATTGATTATACTTGGTTGTGCTTGCGATCAAGTATAAGATCTATTTCTTTCTATACAACTATAACCAGCTGCTCTGCACTATCATTAGAAGCATTCTTGTATAACACGCGCTGGCATCTACCTTTGGTATTAAGTCTGCCGATTCTACCAATGATTTATTCTTCAGATCTTCTTGAAAAGACATCAGCGATGATTAAATAAGTACCCCCATTTGAATTGATTTCATCATTAGTTTAGATGTCTGTTCCTCATCCCTGTGCTTCATTAAATAAGTAAACACCATAGTTCTTGCTCGCATTCTTCATTAAATACCTGCCTTCAACGACAGACTCAATGACAGCGGCTGAGCCGTGGCTGAAGCTTTTGAAATCGAAAGAGGATTTCGAGAGGCCTGATTAAATAGCGTTGTAGTTATCAGAGGCGACAATTAAAACTGGGGAATTAACAACTTAGTCCTTTATGAGTTCCTTGATTTTCTGCAAGTAATCTGCCTGATTTGAACTTACCAGCAAGTCTGGTAGCTGCGTCTTCTTATCACCTTGCAACTTATCAAGTGTAGGGAACACAACAGGTGTGCTTTGCAAAGCTAAGTTAAGACAGGTTTCCTCGGTTTGAGTAAGATGGCTGCCTGAAAAGCCGATAATACTTTTAGCTTGTTTGTAAAAATTAAGCTGGTTGACAATATTATCACTGGAGCCATCGAATAAAATCCAGTCGTATTCGCCGACGAGCACGATACTGTCGCGCCAGACACTTATGAATTTAGGAGTCTTCATTTGTTTCTTGAGTTGTGGCTGAGTAAAGAAGTAAATACCAGCGCTCTTAGCAATGAAATTAAAGTTCGAGTTAAGTGCCATCGCATTAATAACTTTTTAGAACTTCGTGAAATCTCTCTGCACCAGGTGCTCATTCTTGCCAATGATGATTACGGAGAGCTTGGTCTGAAGAGCTATAAGAATGGCTAGCGCAATGCAAATTAAGGTCTTGCCATTACCAATACCAAAATGAATTAAATGGCTTGCTTGCAAGTTGTCGCCGATATAGTTAATGCATAATACTTGAGAACTGTACAACTTAAATCCCAGATTTTGCTGCAACTTTTCTAGGGCTTCACTGACAGCCAACCTTTCATTCGAAGGCTTTGAATTGAAAGTACTTGCTAGTTAGTGCAAGGTATTTGCATTCTCAAAGAGTTGAAGTAGGTCTGCAACTGTCTTATCAGAGAAGGCTTCCATGTTGCGAGGCAAGTGCAAAATCCTTTGAATGTCAGAGCAGTCTCCATTAAGGCAGTTTTCAATAATATTGCTGCTCAGACTTACATTCTTTTCAATTTGAGCTTCTATGATTTACTGCTGAAGCTTCTAGATTTGCGGAATCTTGCCAACCCATTGTACGTCTCTATTCTGCAGTCTTTATGCAAGGCCTTTCATAAAGTAAACCATCGTGCTTGAATCAATAAGCTCTTGCTTCTGTAAGAATGTAGCCCTTGTAGTTGATATATAATCCTTGAGAGCATCAACAGTGTGAGAGCAAGATAAAGCACAAATTCTTACGAAGTACTCTGTGTATTCAACGGGAATATCTCTGATTAAGTGCAGGCCACAGTCCTGCTTTAGTAGAGTGATGAAAGGCACATTCAAAATGAAGAATGAAGAAGGTATAAGTCTCTAAACTTGAGAGTCTATTTCGAATAATTACCAAGTCCGACCCATAAGCTGTACAATATAAGGGTTAGTTTCATCAAGTCTCAACACTTGAGCAAGCTATTTTGTGAATGCGGCTACTGAATTGAAGAACACAAAGTTTGCCAAGCCTAGAGCTTGCCTTGCATTGGGGGAGCGTACTAATAACAAGATCGATTCTTGTATTAACTAGTCTTCTACTTATACCTTTTCTCCTTAATAGTAACCCAAAGCAGCTAAAAAGATACGAGGCTTCGAGTCTTGGTCTAAGTTTCCATCGCTCAATATTAAATCCACCAGCAGAGAGAACAGGTTCTAGTGCATTTCCTGATCATTAGCGTTCTCAAAATTGCTTAGGAATGATAAAAGTGACTGAGTGTTACGGGTCACTATATCTTGCAAAATGCAAGACCTTTAATAATAATTAGAAGATTTGAAATTTTCAAAGTGTTTGATTAAGATCTCATGGCCGATGATCGCGCCATAGTTAATAAAGAGCTGAGGTAAGGGTTCTTTATTTGGTTTTTAATCGCTTGCAAAGCTTATGCTCGTAGTGAAGTCGCTCACCTTCACCTCTTCGTAAGTTGCAGTAAGATCAGGTGGCTCTGAAATTACAGATTTACTTTCATGGCTGTGCTTCGCCAACTTGGGTTTATTGTTATTTATAAATTTTCTCACGAACCGCTTGAAATCCTAAGTATTTTCAAAGCCTGCAAAATCCTCCTGCTCAAGCAGCAAACTTAAATCAAAGTTGTTTTAATGCAGAAATTCCTTTGCACGATTGATCTTGGCACTGTCTTGTGCGTTTTTAAATTCAGATTTGATCCCCTTGATTTTACCCGCATCTTCAAGATTTACATTGGCTTGTAGATTTTCAAAAATCCGAGGTAAGTTTTCTTGTTCGGGTGCCTATTCTGGCATCTGCTAATTATTGATAGGTTCTAAATAGAAGCTAATAACAAGGATTGAAACTTACCAGCAGCTGCATTTAAAAGTTGAGGAGGGTCGGTCTTAGAAGCCATCTCAAATCCAGTGACTGGATTCATCTGATTTATGCTAGATTTTAATGATTAATTCCACTGGATTTCAATATTAAATAGCTGGATTATTAAAATCTCGACTGGATTATTGCAATTTTACTGTATGGGTTGCTACTCTTTCACCTATATCCTCCGGATTTATTCATGGCTCACTGCGAAACCACTTCAATTAAGGAGTATTTACTATAACTCATTAGACAAGTAGCTTCAAGTGACAAGGAGACGGGTGGTTGAAGAGCAGTGATAAATTTCGCCAACTTTGGAGCTCGAGCCAATGCAAAATTGGCTTTTTAAAAAATGTCGGAATCCGCGGTACCTTTCAAATTCAAATCCTTTCCACGTCCATAACTGAATAGTGGCGAGTAGAAATGTGAAGAGGGGAATAGCTAGAAATTAATGGCACTCAAAATAGAAAATTCGGGTCTTCAGTTTGGACCTCGAAAAATGACCTCTGGCTTAAGCCAACAGCCTGGATTCTTGAGGTCAGGTCAGTAGGGTGGAATACTAACGTTGAAAAATCTCGAGAAGCACTCCAATGACCTACTGGCTTTCTGGCTGCTTTCAACTTAAAATTTAAAAATACACTAATCAAACCCTATTAATCAAATCAATATCAAACTATATGGGTGCCGTAATATTCTCAACTCTTCTTTTTCGATTCTCTGGATCGGCTCCCTCAAATTAAGTTAAAATCTGTCCTTTTAAATTTCGTTATTTATTGATGCATTTAAATCTTTTTATTTACTTATCAAACTCATGCGAACATACGTATTTGGGTTTATGCTTCTTAACTTTAGCTGAGTGAGTATAAGACTTCACACAAGTCGTGCACTAGTACCTGCCATCGACCTTATCATGTTTAAAATACACCTTAGCTTTCCCAGAGAGAACCTCTTTCATATGTCTCTTCAAACTGGAATCAGTAGAGAAGAAATTTAAGGAGTCTTAGCATTCAAATGTTTTAATCTTTTAAATCTGAAGCTGTTCCTTTTCTTCCTCAACATCTTTTATAACTTCTCTCTCGGCTTTCTGTTTCATGTTTTAAACATATATAATAAAAACCTGTGCTTCAAATTCAAGAGCTCTTAGCTCTGCCTCCCTCTCAATATATATATAACTTCTTGGTTGAACCAAAGTTAAACATTGATTGACCTGCTCCTAAAAGTGCCGCTCTACGATTTAAGTTGACCGCCATGTTTAAATTCAAATTTAAATTTCTATTATAAAGCTCTTAAAACCTCTATAGCTATAGCTGGACTATATAGGAGTTGCTACAGCATTAATGATGGTTTGATCTCAGCTCTAAGACTTCATATTTATACTCAGTTTATAACTATAATTTTTGAAATTTTACTCTTAATAATTTTGATTCTGGTACCAACTCAGATAAAGTTCAGGTTGGTACTGGTACCAATTAAGTTTTAAACCAGATTCGAACTTTTCCATTAAAACCTCACTAGATTAAAACTAGGTACTAATTAAGTTTTAGTACTATTAATTGGTACCAATTAAACTTAAACAGATTTAGTACCGATACTAATTAAATTTAAACAAATTTAGTACTAATTTAATGGAACAAAATTGATAAAAATGGAGCTCAATCTCTGAAGTTTAAAACAGCTTCTGCAAAATATCTCCACATATCTTAGCAGGGTTAACCTCCTATAAGATACCCATATTTAATACTAAGATTCTAAAGGATAGAATCCAGAAGTCTATAAATTAAAACTTGAAATTCATTTATAGGAAGAGGAACAAAGATGGAATCATTCAATGAACAAATGAAAAGGGTTGAGGCTCAAGAAATGATCTCAAGATTCAGAAGCAAGGAGGATCTCTATCGAGACCTTACTTAGCATGGTAAAATAAATTGATGTTAATCAACGATGTATACAGTTGGTCTATTCCTTCCAACGATGGAAGGTACTAAAATATCATTCTTAAAAGCAATACTCTGCGAGGAGAAGAAAGCTTTTAAAAACAAAGAAATAAAACTGATTGAAATACCTAACTACCAAGAGATTTCAGTAACAAATCTCTACGAGGATGCAATGAAAGATGAGGAAGTGATTATTTACCTTCCTAGCAAGAAGTAACTCTCAAATAAGTTACCTGAAAGAAACTTCTTCTTTGGTGTTCTTGAGGATTATTTGAGAGAAATTATAGAAGAAGCTCATAAGAAACGCTACTCTATTTCTACTGAAGATTAAAAGAAGCAAGGAATACTAATAAGCGAGACCTGGCTAGCAGAGCTTAAGAAACATCCATATCTCTCTAGTAAGCTTTGATTTATAACTTTTAGGGAAACCTGGAACTGGTATAATTCAAATGAAAGAGAATCAAAACCCCAAAACTCCTTACTGAGGTTTATAAGTGCTTTAATTAGTAGGGTAAAGTTGGGGTTTTATTAGGGTTAGTAGAGAAAACGCAAGTTTAATGAGACTTTAATATGTATTTAATGAGTATTAGTTTAATTATACCACACGAGTTATATGCTTGTCTTTGTTGTATCTCTTGAATCTCGCTTTCTTTAGTGGTTCGAGCATATCGTCTAAGGATTGTCTTGGATATGCTGGAGCTCTTAATATTATCTTCTCTACAATCTTCTTTATTTCTTAGCATAAATCATCTTGTTTTATGTGCTTCTCAGCTAGTTTATTGATTATTTTTCATATTTTGTATTAATGAAAGTCATGCTTTCCATATCGCACTCTAAAATTATTGCAGCTACTGCCCAAACATCCCACTAAATAGAGCCATTAGTCCATGTCTCTCTGATTGGGAAGTAACCTGGAGTACCAAGAACCTTTGCTAAGGTTACAATCTCTTATCTTAAGGCTCTATTAAAATCGATGACAACTACTTCTTAAGGGCAAAGGTTTAGCATAACATTTTCAGGCTTCAAATCTCTATGAACGTATCCAAGCTCGTGATGTTCCTAAACAACCTTTATCATATTTGATAGAATATCATTCAAGACATCTGGGTATCTGTTTTAATATAGATAATCTCGGAGAGTAATTTCAAATTTTTTTAGCCTTAGTGCGATGAAACCAAACCCTAAAATAACACCATCTAGCTTGAGCAAATTCTTGCAATCTTTTTTCTAAGCCTCTCTAAGTACAATATATTCGTTAGCAAAATCATTTTAATACTGCTCGTTCTTAAGGAGATAGCTGAAAGGATATACCTTGTAGGCATAGTCATCAACCACTATGAGTTTTGCTTTAGCAGGTACGTTTATATGTAAGTAGTTTTCAATACAACTGCTAAGGCCTACTGCATTTAGTGCAGGAATATACATGGCTCTCTCTTAAAAGCATGCTAAAAAGACATTACCAGCAGGTTGATTCATTAATTCTATTCGATCTGCCTCTTGAGCTTCTCCTGTTATTCTTTTTAAGTCTCAAGATTATTAGATTTTCTTTTAGCGGGCACTAATTTCTAAGTCTCTTTATCCTAAATCAAGAACTCACTTAGGTGATGCTTCTGCATATGTTTCTTAACTTTAGCTGAGTGAGTATAAGACTTCTAACAAGTCGTGCACTAGTACCTGCCATCGACCTTATCATGCTTAAAATACACCTTAGCTTTCCAAGAGTGAACCTCTTTCAAATGTCTCTTCAAATTGGAATCAGTAGAGAAAAAATTTAAGCAGTCTTAGCATTCAAAAGTTTTAATATTTTAAATCTGAAGCTGTTCCTTTTCTTCCTCAACATCTTTTATAACTTCTCTCTCGGCTTTCTGTTTCATGTTTTAAACATATATAATAAAAACCTGTGCTTCAAATTCAAGAGCTCTTAGCTCTGCCTCCCTCTCAATATATATATAACTTCTTGGTTGAACCAAAGTTAAGCATTGATTGACCTGCTCCTAAAAGTGCCGCTCTACGATTTAAGTTGACCGCCATGTTTAAATTCAAATTTAAATCTCTATTATAAAGCTCTTAAAACCTCTATAGCTATAGCTGGACTATGTAGGAGTTGCTACAGTATTAATGATGGTTTGATCTCAGCTCTAAGACTTCATATTTATACTCAGTTTATAACTATAATTTTTGTAATTTTACTCTTAATAATTTTGATTCTGGTACCAACTCAGATAAAGTTCAGGTTGGTACTGGTATCAATTAAGTTTTCAACCAGATTGGAACTTTTCCATTAAAACCTCACTTGATTAAAACTAGGTACTAATTAAGTTTTACTACTATTAAATTGGTACCAATTAAACATAAACGGATTTAGTACCGGTACTAATTAAATTTAAACAAATTAAGTACTAATTTAATTGAACTAAATTGATAAAAATGGAGCTCCATCTCTGAAGTTTGGAAAACAGCTTCTGCAAACTATCTCCACATATCTTTGCAGGGTTAACCTCCTATAAGATGCCCATATTTAATAGTAAGATTTTAAAGGATAGGATCCAGAAGTCTATATATTAAAACTTGAAATTCATTTATAGGAAGAGGAACAAAGATGGAATCATTCAATGATCAAATGAAAAGGGTTGAGGCTCAAGAAATGATCTCAAGATTCAGAAGCAAGGAGGATCCTCTATCGATACCTTACTTAACATGGTAAAATAAATTGATGTTAATCAACGATGTATACAGTTGGTCTATTCCTTCCAACTATGGAAGGTACTTAAATATCATTCTTAAAAGCAATACTCTGCGAGAAGAAAGCTTTTTAAAAACAAAGAAATCAAACTTATTGAAATACCTAACTACCCAGAGATTTCAGTAACAAATCTCTAAGAGGATGCAATGAAAGATGAGGAAGTGGTTATTTACCTTCCTAGCAAGAAGTAACTCTCAAATAAGTTACCTGAAAGAAACTTCTTCTTTGGTGTTCCTGGTACAATAAAAGAGGATTATTTGAGAGAAGTTATAGAGGAAGCTCATAAGAAACGCTACTCTATTTCTCCTGAAGATTAAAAGAAGCAAGGAATGCTAATAAGCGAGACCTGGCTAGCAGAGCTTAAGAAACATCCTTATCTCTCTAGTAAGCTTTGATTTATAACTTTTAGGGA
>ARYC01021209.1:0-30486 GCA_000711775.1 Oxytricha trifallax
GAAGAGAGAGATCCAGAAGTAAAGATAGTAAGAAAATTAATAATAAGAGAGAAATGAAAAATTAACAAAAGCTTGAATTTATCAAAGAATAAAATAAGACTTGAAATCTTAATACTAGTCGCAGTGCTAGAGATAAATCATTAACTTGCACTTATACAGAGCTGCCAGAGAGTGAAGAGACAATGCAAAGTTGGTTGAAGGCAGCCTCTAGTGAGAAAAAGCACTTTAAAAGCGACATAAACTATAGAAATTCAGAGAGAAAACCAAGATTAAGAATATGAGATTTATCTTAATTTTTTAAAGCAATTCACCAATTCATGTTTTTGCTATTAATAGTATATAGAGAATCGTGGAGGAATAGAAGCAGCAGCACTCACTGTCTCATGTTTGGAGATTGATTCTGCAATTTCTACATGTTACCATCTTGCATAAACTGCTCTTTCATCTTGCGTAAGTCAAGCAACTCACTTTCCATATCGTCATGTTATTGCTTCAACGTTTTAGTTTACTGCAAGAATTCTTGCTTATCTTATTTCAAAGCATCTTCATAATCCTTTACCTCCTCTAACTATTCACGGGTTCTCTTTCTTTTAGATGAATCCTTTACTTAGATCAACCAGCCTTACCTCGCTCAGCTACACAAGGAATTAAGAGAGAGTAAACTTACTGCTAAAGTTAAGGCATCTGCTGAGTGAGTCCACGAACTCGGGTCTCATTTCTATAACGAGATCTCTATTTTACTCTAGCTTTTCTCTTCGTTAAAGCATTGCATCATGAATCATCTGGGAGACACCGTCGGTGTCTAGGGTGAAGAGCAAGTCACAGATCCATTATCTGTCTAGGTGGACCCAATCTCGTTCTTCAGGCAAGTATTACAGCAGTCTTGGAGACCCTCTTGCAAAATCGAGAAAGTCTTAAACTGTAAGTCCATCGATTTAAGGCACTGCTGACACTTTTACTCCATCTCTCCTTACATACTATAGTAACAGTTACAAGGGTAAGTTAATCGTTACATCTTTCTCCGCTCTAATGATTTACTTTAGGAAATAAATGTTGGTGGAGTCTGCTTTGGGTAAGAAAGCGTGGCAGTCTTGGGCAAGAAAGTTGTATAGCTCTTTCTTACTTTTGCACTTCTGGGCGAGTTCTGAAACATTGATACCAGTAAGTTACTATTGGTTCATTAAAATATAAAATTAAGGTGCCTTAAACCATTTTATATAGGTCAATTTCGATTCAGGAAGACACTACCGTTACTAAAATCAGAGAGGGCTTTTCATAATAATGAAGTCGTACCAGCACGATCCAATTTCCGCTAGCGGAATTCCTACCAGCACCAACACAATTCATTATAATTAAATTTAAGAATCCATTGATGAAATCATATTCTATAAAACGACAGTCTAGACTTTCAGAATTCTTTAAGTTAGAAGATAAAGATTATGATGGCAATAGTTCAAGTGAAGAGCAGAACTCTTCTAGTGGTTCTGAAGATTCTAAAGATTAGGCAGAATACTTAACAACTAATATGCTTTACTAGAGAAACATAACTCTTGCTGATGTTAATATAGAAGAAGTAAGTGAAAAAGATATGATTTCATTATTCAATGAAACTCGAGATGAAATTTCAGAGTTTGAAATAGATGGATTTATCATCGATCCTAAAGAAAAATATAGAGAAAGTATTAAAAGAGGAGCTAAAGAATCATTACTCGATGATAATTAAATTTATACTCTTGGTTAACTCGTGCTAAAGCTATACACAGTATAAGTAATCAGAATTAGAACCTTTAAGTTTGATGGAACGTAGTTAAGATTTTAATTTAAAAGTTCTTGAAGCGAAAGTTATTGAGAATCATAAAGTAAAAGATTAAATTCCAATTTTTGGTTAGCATACATGATTAAATGCAATAGTTCCTCGTAGACTACAAAAGTAATTAAGAAAGGAGAAATAATTATAAGAGAAGGAACTTAAACTTGCAGAGGAATCACTTAGATTAAGAAGTACAGAAAAGCTAACTTACTTTTAAATAATGGATAGACTTGGCATATCACACTATAAATTAAGAAGGTACTTAAAAAGCCCAGTAAAGAAAGCTTAATTCTGGAATCTAAAATAAATCAATAGAAGCAAGTATAAGAAATGCATAGCAGAGCACGCACTCATATCGTTAATATGTTAATGTATAAAACTTAACCACTGCAACTTTCTGATATACAACAAAGTTTACAGAAGAATATATAGTTAAGATGTAGCAAGCAAATGATAAGAAGATTCTTGAAAAATGAATTAATGATGACTTATAAATAAATAAAGTAGATTTCAACATTGCATAATAGCAACAGAAGCAAGTTATAAAGATAGTATGCAGCCCAATAATTCATAGAAAACTTAAGTAAGGATAAGAATAATCAATATTGATGAATCAACTCTTAATTAAACTGATTAAAGACACAGAGGTTGGACTGCCCCTTATGTAAAAAATCGAGTTACAATTCTTAGCGACTAAAATAAATGAATTTAATTATTGGATTTTCAAGTACAGGAGAACTGTACTATACAGTTAATCATGGAAGAACTAACTAGCACTCATTTATGTATTTTCTGTGTAAACTAGTTAATGTATTGACTCAGTTGACACTAGATGGAGAGAAAATACTATAATTCTACTGATAATGCACCTTATCACAGATCACAAAGTATTATGAATAAATACCTTGATTTGGCTTTGCCAATAATGTTTTTAGGGCCTAATCACTATAGAATTGCACCAGTTGAATTAATGTACTCGTGAATTAAAAATAGAGACCTTAATCCCCTCAATACAAGAGCTTAATCAAAGTAAAACTTATTATAAAATTGACATTTAATATAGGGTTATTGGGCAGCTTTTATGAAAGAACTTGGAATGAATATAAGCAGAATTAATTAAAATTTGGTAAGACGCTGTTTTTATCACGTTCTTACAGCAGCTTTAGATTCTATATCTCTGAAAGACTTATGAATTAAAAATATATATACTAGTCTGCAGACTAAATTTGTTTAGAATCAATCTAAATTCTTGACTTAAATTATTATGTTGGATTGCATAAAAATGAATAGAGAAAAATAAATATTATATACAGACTTATTTAATTAATTTCCTAAATAGAAATTAATTCCTTAAATTATCAATAATTATTTAAACTAAATTTAATTAGTTTATTCTTTGTTACTAATAATATTAGCAAGTATGGATTTCTCATTTCTTCTAAAAATATAGATAAATATAAGGTGAATTTAGTATTCTATAATAATGAGAAAGTTTAAGAGAAATTGAAATAATAAGAAAATTAAATTAAAAATAAATTAGAAAAAGATTCAAAAATAAAGGCATTAATAGTTATAAATAATAATTAAGGAAGCTAAATTAATATTAATAAGACTTTAATTATAATTGAAATATAAATAAGATTAAATTACTATACAAGAATATAAGTAAGGAATCCAAGTTATTTTTAATGAAAAATAAAACTAAATAAATAATATACACTAAGAATAATCAAACTATTCTTTTTTATTTTTAATTTAATAATGATAATATTATATTTTATTCCCTAATTTATCCTAATTTTCAAATCCAAATCTTTCAATAAATTTAAATATTCATCTAAAAACCTAAAGTTATAAATTTCATTCAACAAAAATAAATTATAATAATTAATTAAATAAAATTGAATGGAAAAATATTCCTTATGAGAAATAAATAAATGACTAAATTTCAACAAACCCAACTGTTAGTTCTGAAGGAGTTCTCTGAGGTGCTCCCTGGTATACTTGAGTGTTCTTTTTCTAGACTAATTTAATCAAAATAAAGATAAAAAATGAAATTAAAAGAAATCAAAGATGTTTTAAACATAAAATCCAATTCAAAATCAAGTTAATTTTTAACTTAAAAATATTTTTGCACTAGACTTGTTACCACTTTAAAATAGCATTTATATAGCTATTGGATTAAAAATAATACTAACTGGAAATTAATTAAATATAATTTGCATATTTGCAAAGAATAAATTGATATTAAAATATAATTAAAATAATTAATAAACTTTAAGCTTCAAAGATTATTGCTAAAATCTTAATTATTCCGCTCTGATGTGCTGAGTCTAATATGCTGAGAAATCTTGTTGATTTAAAAATCCTTGTAAATTTTGGCCAAATTTACTATATATTTCTGGATTTATCAATTAAGTACTTAGAAATTGACTTAGAGGTCGAGCGGAATTAAGATAAAATAACCTTAATTAATGAATTAAATTAAAATTCTCTCTATTATTATAGTAAAATTAAGGTTATTTTATCTATAAATAAATAAAAAGTTAACATATTTAACTATAAAAATATAAATTAAGTCTTATAATCTTTGCTTAAAATAATATAAATTAAATATAGAGCAATTAAATTAAGAAATATATTACATATAAATAACCCTAGAGTGAGCCCCCGAAACCCCTGAACTAAATTATCTAAATAAATATAAATTAAATCTATATAAATAAATATTAATTATTGTCTTTTTCTACATAAATTTAACTATATAAAATATGAATAAATAATAAGCCTAATATTAATCCAAGGCTAAATTGTAAATTAATAATTAAATTAAATTAAATAATTAAAATAAATAAATAATAATTTTCCAGTGTATTCCTTATAACTAAGACTAAAGTCTTTAAGATAAATTAATTTAAATTCAAATTTAAACAATAAATTAAGAAAAATGAAGTAATGCAAAGATTAAATCAGAAATAATATAAGTTACTAATAAATAAACAAGTTTCCAAGGTATTAAATTATAAATAATAATTAAACTAAAAATAAGATATAGTTTGAAAAAATTTTAAATTAAATTATAAATTTATTCTTTAACTTCCCATTTATATAAAAGTGACTCCAGAATTTTAATGGATAAATAAAACAAATATTTAAATTTCTTGTGGTAAAAAAAGTCTATAAATTCAGGAATAATTATAATTAATTTGTGGGCTAAAAATGTTTTAAAGTGTGACTTGAGAAAATGAGAAATAAATGAAATGAAAAAATTAAACTACTAGAGAGAGAGAAAGCCCACCAAAGATTAAACTACTTTTAAGAGTCTGGGACTCTAGGAATAAATTGAACTACTAAAATTAGAGAATGGAATTCTCTGTAAATAAAAAATTCAAAGTGAATTAAAAAAATGTTTTTTTACCAAACAAAGTGTTTGGACTAGAGTTAAATAATCAAAAAAAGAAATTCAGAAACTTAAATTAGTTTCATTAAACTAAACAAATCCTAGGAAATGATTAGGATTAAATTTGAATTTAATATTCAAAAAAATAAAATGATCCTAGGTAGGATAATAAATGATTTTTTTATTGAAAATCAAAAACCACCCTTTTTTTTAACCTTGGAATTAATATATTAGCTAAGCTAATCTTAATAATTATATATATTTTTATTTTAATTTATTTTACTTAATTTTTCTAAAAATATTAAAAACCTTCTCTCTTTTATTCTTTTTATTCTTTATTTATTTATTCATATCTTATAAAAATGATAAAATTTATTTGAATTTGCTTGTGCAAATGATTTATCCCTGAAAATAGTTTGAATTTAGGGTTAATTTTGCAAAAATTGCAACTATTATTTGACTTACTTTAATTAAATTAATTTTGCCTTAATTAATAAAATGTCTCCCCTCAAAAAAAGATCAAAGATCTCTATAAATAAAGGTTTAAATTAGCTAAATATAGTAATAAATAGCGTGAATTTAGGGCACCCCTCTCACTTGCGTGAATTATAGAGAGTGTATTTAAGTGCTTTACACTAAGAATACTTAGAAATAGCGCGAATTAAATAAAGTGTAGATTAAATTATAGTGCATAAATAGTCTATGCACACTCTAAAATGAGTGTGACAAACTTCTGTAAATATAAATATCGCTAAATTTAGCACGAAAATAATGAAAAAATGCATTTACATAAATTTAAAGACACGGAAATGTAGAACTCGAGTTGCTCTTCAAAGTGCACACAAAGCGCACTGAAGTTAGTGGAGTGTGTGTGAATTGCATTGCTAATAAAGAAAGTGCGATAGGCATCGTAAATTGATCACTTTTTGATTTCCATTATTAGTTAATTATTAAAGCAGTAATTATTAATTAATTAAATTCAAACTTAATTCAAATGTGGAGGTAAAACCGCATCCCCAAACAAATAATGTGAACGGTAAAACTTCCCCCCTAGTCGGTCAACAGGGTACAAACCCCATATATTCTTGATCAGCATCTCAAACTCTATAAGACTGGTAAGCATGGAATCGAAATAAAATTATGAATTTTTTCCCAACTTCACCGTACGTGCAATCTCTGAATCGCCTCCCTCAAATTAAGTTAAAATCTGTACTTTTAAATTTCCTTATTTATCGATATATTTAAAACTTTTTATCACTTATAAATTCTATGTGTACATACGTATTGGGGTTTATATATATATAATATATAATATAATATTATATTATTAGATATACAAATATTTATATCTCAATTATTTCTCGTTAATAACTAACATACTTGATTAATCTTAAATTAAAAGTAAAAATATAAATTTAATTTTAAAATAAGCTTTTTATTTATTTGCTCAAAATATAATTAATAATAAATCTTATTGAACAATTCTTAGATAAATATTTTAAAGTATTTTAAGTCCTACAAATACTAAAAACTAATTAATAATTAGAAATATTATGTCTAATATTTAATTTCTACTCTCAATATTAATATTAAATAATGAAGGTTGAAAAATAGCTTAGATTATATAATTTGATTGATGTAGAATGTTTAAATTATCATTAGAAAGTTTTAAATTTCACCAACCATTACTTTATAATTGTGAATATTTTAATTTATTTAGAATTTTAATTAAAATAATATATTGGGATTCTTTAAATTCTATATAAAGTTATTTATTTAGATTATATTTAAATAAGTATAACTAGCCATATCTATTTTTTTAAAAAAATTGCTTTCTATATTTTATTAATGAATATTAATATAATAAGTCTCCCAAAAAATATCTAAATACAATTAAAAAATTATTAATTTAAAATATTACTGATATCTTTAAAATTAGCATTTTGATCTTCGTAAATATCCGCTTTTTCATTGATTTTCAATGACTCTTAATTATTTTCAGCTTTCATTAAACCCATTTAAGTTTAATTTACTTCATTAATAAAAGTGGTATTATTTTTAAATTTCTCATTAGTGAAAAGGTCATCATAAATAAATGTATTTTTAATATTAACTTATAAGTCATATTATGTGAAAAATTCTAATAATTATCATCAATCTTTTCAAAATCATTTATTTCGCTACTTATCCGATGTTTTAATCTGTCTTGTTCGAAATTTTTTGACAATTCAAAATCAGTTTAAGAAATTTTTTTATTCAAATTATTTTGGGGGGATGATCTATTAGGGTAGAGCTACTTCAACAATCTAAAAATGAATTTAAATTAATATTCATCCTTCCAGAAATTAATTTTTATTAAAAAAATTAAACTAAAAAGTTTAATCTACGATCAATCTTATTTTATCCTTAATTTTACAACAGCTAAGATATTGATAACTTTAGGAATGGAGATTTGAAATCTTTTAATTTGTGCATTAAATTATCGGATTTTTTATTTTCTTCAATATTGAGAACATTATAAAATAAATTATAACTATATTTCATCTAATTATATGAATTTATCCATTTTTAACATTAGATTAGAGAAATGGGATGACTCTCAATTGATATTTTGAAAAAATTAACTATTCTGTAAGTTTAGCTTTTTGAAATTTTCTCATTATTTTTGTTAAATTCATTAGTTTTTTTGACTTTTCTACTCCAGAGTTGTAAAGTTAGTATATTAAAAAATATTATTAGAGGTATAATTCAACTTAATCGTATATAATCAGGATATTATTAAATAAAAGAATAATTATTTTTATTTAATTGCAAACTTTCAAGAAATATTAATTGAATAACCAAATTTTACATATTAATTTGTTAGAAATAAACATATCATATAAATTGTAGATAAGACTTAATTTATCTTAAATTGATGTGTAAATTTAATTAAACACTTCATTAAGTTTAGCTATTCCTTTAAAATTATACTACATTAATTTTTAATTAACTCTCAAAATATTGGTGAAAAAAATTTTATAATCAAAATTTATTTAAAATTAATCTAATTGCTCTAAAAATATAATACACCATTTAAATATATTAAAAATTTTTAATTTATTCTAAATTTATATATTCATTTAATTACCGAATTTTTTATCTTTAAAATGATTGTGAGAAAATTTAAAAAGCAATATCTAAATAATAATTTATTAAAATTAAATTATAATAGGATAGCAATATTTAGCCCTCCTAATATAATCAATTATATGATTTATATTTTTTATGATTTTTAAAATATTAGTAATGTTAATAATCTTTCGATTTAAGTACTCTTTCTTTTGATAATGAAACTAGAAACTTTATTTTAGTCATTAATAAATTCCAAATTGAAAAATAAGACAATAAAATAAAATTATATTTCACTTATAATCTTTAAAAAAACAAATTTTTCAAATTGGTATTAAATTTTCATTGCTTTTTTATTCTTAAAGTATTTATCTAATTTATATTTAAAATATATTTATTTAAATAAATTAATAAAATGTTGCCTTATAAAAATGTGGCTTATTTAGTTACTGTATATATTTATATATTGAATTAAACTAATCTTTATCATGGTTTTATTCTTGAATGTTTTTGAGGTTATTTTAAGTTTCTAAATCGCTTTATCTTTAATTATTTTGGCATAAGTTAGTATTGGCAAATCTATTTAATGAATTGTGGTTTGAATTACTATCATTATATTTAACAGTTTGCTAAGTTTATATATTATTATTAAAGTAATTTATATAAAATATTGGAGAGAGGAGTTTCCTGCCTCACATAAAAATATATAATTTTTAGAAACTTCTCAAAATGTTTATCATAAGTTAGGTAATAATAATTTATATTTTAACAACTTGTATTTTTTTCATTATAAAAATCGATAATATTTTATCAAAGTAACATATATTATTAATTAAAATATTTAGTGAAGCTTATTTTACAATTTATAATGAGACAATAGATAAATGTATACCTTGAAAATAAAATGTTTTTATATTGGGTTAAAGTATATTTCAATTTAATTTATTGGTTGCAGAAAACTTTCCCCCCTCCCAAAATAATTTATATAAATATATTCCCAATTTTTTTAAAATTTCAAATAAAGAATAGTAGATTCTGAACTCTTAGATTAGGTAACTTTTTCATTATAAGATTTTTAAATTCGTTTATCTTACTTTAATTAAATTAATTTTAATTTCGAAAAATTCTTATTTATTTTTAAACAATACATAATTTTGTATATTGATTTTTCAGCACAACTTATTATTTTATGAAAGAACTTTCTCATTTATTGTTTTTCTTTGTAGGAAAAGAAAATTGTATTAACAAATATAGTTTACTTTTACTTCTTAAAGAAGAAATCTAATTAATTAGATATTATTAGTTCTTATCTTTTCCATCTGTTTCTATTGCATTAATAACTTAATATATAATACTAAACAAATTTTGATATCGAATAACTATGGTCTGAATTGGTTAAGAACATTTCTTTGATAAGTGATGAGTAAAACATTTTTTCTTGTATTCCACTAACTAATACTTAAATTACCACAAATAATAGACTCATAAATCCACCTGTGTTTGTTAAAGTTGTCAAAATTGTCTCAACTATAAAATGCCAATATGTTAATTAATATTTTTCTTCATTATTTATTACTTTATTTCTATTATAAAACCAATTCATTTATTTAGAAAAAAATAGATATATAGATATATCATCTTATATAAAGGTTTTTACTTAAATATTTATTAATTTAAATTTACTTTAACAATTTTTATTGTGAATCAATATGTTTGTTGAGATTTTAAAATTAGATAGATTAAATTTGAAAATTTAAAAAATTACCTATAGTTAATTAATAATTAAAATTTAATTCTACAAAAGCTAGTAAATTATAAAATACAAAGTTATTATTTAATTATTATTACATCCTACTATATTTAAATAATCATGAACATAATATTTAAGTATTTACTGTCCTCGCAACTTCAATTTACTTATCGTTCAATTCTATCCGTAAATCCAAGCCAGCTTATCTTTAATCATTTGTATAAGACTAGGTTACCTCAACATCATCTATTTAATAGATATTATTATTATATTTTAAAGTGATTTTAAAATTAAATCTAAAAACATTTACACATTGATTAAAATTAAAGTTATTTAATAGAATTCATGATTTTCTACATTGAGGTCTTCATATATTTAAAAACTAAATTAAAAAATACATTATTCGGTATTAATAATTATTTTGTGGAATTTATAAATAGCTAATATAAATAATTTACAAATGCAAGTAATTCAGATGTTTAATTATATAATTTTATTAAGTTTTGTTATTATGCTATTCTACACACAAAACTTCTTCAATATTTTGATTATGGATTTTATTTTTATTTCCTAAATTTAAAAAGTAAATTGCACATGAAATAAAATTAAATCTAAAGAATATTAAAAAAATAGATTGTTTGAATTTTATATCTCAATTTCGCTATTTAATATATATATAATTTAATATCAAGATTAATGTATTTTAAGTTTTCAAGATATTTATTACATTTTCAAATTCTTTTGGAAAAATATTTATAGCAATTCTAATAAATTTATTTAAAATTTAAAAATAGGATTAGACTTCGTGATTAATTGAAATAATCATTTATTTTTAGAAATTTTATAATACTAGCACATTTTCAATTTTTTCCTCTAAAGAGCATATTTTCCAAATTTATATTTAATCTGATTAATGATTACCAGAAATAAATTTAATGTATTTTTGAAGCTTTTTCTGTGTATTACCCTCTTTTAATTATTCTTATCTGGCTGGTTAAAAGCATTGAAATCCTTTAGATTTAGCTTTAAATGAAAATAATTGAAATATCCTATATGTCGATAATATGAGAACTGCTTTTAAGTATATATTTAGTTTGAGTTATTCATTTGATTAAATCATTTTAAATTTTAAGATTTTATATTTCACTATGATGTCAAACTTATCAATGCTCTCTTAAACTATACTGATATATTGTACCATTATTAAAATTATTAAAAGTGAGTGTTTTGAAGTTCTATTAATATAAAATTTAAACAGAACTTAAAAAAGAGAATAAGCTTTTGATCATGCAGCTCTACATTATGAGTTGTCATTTTAAATACTCTTGATTATTTCAAGTTTTGCTAAAGTCCGAAAGACAAAAGTTTGGTAGTTGATTTAAAATAATAAATTTTTATTTTATCTAAAAAAAGTAAATAATTGTTGATTTGAATGGTTTTATGAAATCTTTGCTGTCAAAGTATATTTAAGAGTATAGAATATCTAAGTTAAATTCATTAATTGCACTTGAGATCTCTTGTAAGGGTTTGCATGTCTTGTTTTATCCAGGAAATTACTGACTTAAAAATATTACTAATTTGTTTTTAATGATCTCAGTTTACATTAAATTTTAATTATAATACTTAATAAAGTCTAATTGCAAGCAAAAACTTAAATTTGAATAGAGTTAAATGTTTGTGCTGCCCATTATCCTTTAAAAAATTATTTTTTTATGGAAAATACATAAAATAGGCCTAAAAATAATATTTCCTTACAATCTGAAATTATAGTCATCTTATGAACATAAAAATAAAATATTCAATTTTTTTATTGCATAAAATTCTATATTATTTCTATTATTTTTTCAACATAAAAATTACCGATCTGCTTATACATTATCAATCGTAGATGTATCGCCTTAGAATCTATCCCTCCCACAAAGAAATGCTTTTACTTAAGGCTTTTTTGTTATATAAATTCCATTTTCAATTTCAAGTGTAAATTACATTATTTTGACTGTGAAATACTCAAAGTAATCAGTTGAGTAAGAAAAGTTATAATACTATTGATTTTATTTGAAAATAAACATTAATCTAATTATTATAAGATGTAATTTAAATTTATAGAAATATCGAACAAAATTAAAAATATAATAATAAACTATTCACTTTTTAAGTTATTTCCTCTATATATCCCAAATCCAATATCAAAATTATGCTTATTCAAATTGACCTTATTTCCCTATGTTGCTAAATTTTAATATGTTGTAGATGTAGTAATCTGATACCTGGCTCTATTAAAAACAGACTGCAATTCCACTATAAAATATACTAGAAGTGCAAGCCTTGCCAATATAGTTACAATTCCTCCAAAAAACGATTTAAAAGTTGGAGAATCATTGTAATTTAAACTTATCGGATGCCCAAAAGCATCTATGTTTTTTATTCTATCTTAAAGATTGAATTTTGTCTTTGAAAGTTTTGATTTTATTTCCATTTTTTTATTTTATTGAGGTAATTGTGAAAATAATAAAAAATTTATATCCTAAATTGTTTACCAAACTTTCATTAAATAATAATTAACATCTAGACTAAAATTTTTTTGAAGTTATCAAGGTTCACAAATACTCTATAGTAATATATTTCAATTAAATTAAAATTTCTCTAAATAAATAATTCTCATTGAATTCAATTTAATATTATATTAGAATTAACTTTAAAAATAATTCTGATAAGAAATAAAGTTTCATTATTTTTTATGATAATAAAAACTTTTAGATTGAGAAAATTATATAATATTAGCAATGTAAAATATTTAGATTTATCAAGACACTAATTTAGATTAAAACTATAATTTAAAAATTAAAAATCAGCATTAAATTCTTAATAAAATAAAAAATAAAATTGAATGCACTAATATAAACAAATTAGAAAAGATGATTTTTAATCGTATATATAAAACTAAAAAAAATAATCAGGATCATTTTATTGATATTTTAATTTTAAAAACACTCTAATATAATTTTAACATTATGCTGTCATAATTGCTAATAAAATATTAGTTATAAACATATAATATTAATTATGGAATTAATTTAAGATATATATAAATTTATTTTCTCGGACAAAACTATAAGAATTTAATAATGTGACCAGGAAGATAAATAAGCGTAATCAAAACCCCAAGCCCCTTAGTGAATTTTACAATCGCTTCGATTTGTAGGGTATAATTGGGTTTATTAGAGAAAACCCAGGTTTTATGTGAATTTAATGAATATTTAATGAGTATTAGTGTACTTAATTCAAACAAATTTAATCTGCTTGCCTTTGTTGTATCTCTTGAATCTTGTTCTCTATAGTGGCTCAAGTATGTCATCTAAGGATAATCTAGGATATGAAGGAGCTCTCACGATTATCATCTCTACTATGCTTTTTATTTCTTCGCAGACATCTTCTTACTTTAAATGCTTCTAAGCTAAGCTAATTGATTGTTTTTCATGCTTAGTACCAAAGTAAGACATGCTTTCCATATGACTTTCTAAAATGATAGCATCAACTGCCCATACATTCCACTAAATGAACCATTTGTCTACTTCTCTATGATTGGGAAGTATCCTGGTGTCCCAAGAACCTTTGCTAATGTTACAATCTCTTAACTTAAGGCTCTATTGAAATCGATTACTAAAACTTCTAAAGGACAGAAGTTGAGCATCATATTTTCAGGCTTCAGATCTCTGTGAACATATCTAAGTTCATGCAACTCCTAGACACCCTTAATCATATCTGAAAGTATATCATTCAAGTCATACGGATATCTGTTTTGATATAGATAGTCTTTTAGAGTCATTTCATATTTCTTAAGCCTTAGTCATTTCATATTTCTTAAGCCTTAGTGCGATGAACCCAAAGCCTAAAATAACACCGTCTAGCTTAAGTAAGTTCTTGTAATCTCTTTTTTGAGCTTATCTAAGAGCGATATATTCGTTAGCAAACTCATTCTAATACTGTTCAATCTTAATGAGATAGCTGAAAGGATATACCTTGTATGCAAACTTGTCGACTACTTTAAGTTTTGTCTTGCTATGCACGTTTATATTCAAATAGTTTTCGATACTACTCCTAAGATCAACAGCATTTAATGCAGGAATATACATAGCTCTCTCTTAGAAGCATGCTAAAAATGTATTGCCTGCAGGTTGATTCATTGACTTATATCGTTTCTGCCTCTTGAGCTTATCTTACTATTCTCTTAAAGACTCACGAATTTTAGACTTTTTCTTTGTTGGTATAAGTTTTTAAGTCTCTTAATCTTACATTAAAAACTCGCTTAAATGATGCTTTTGCTTGTGACTTTTAACCTTAGCTGAGTGAGTGTAAGACTTCATGCAAGTCGTGCATTAATGCCTGCAATCCACTTTATCATGCTTGAAATAAATTTTCGCTTTGGCAGAATTTATTTCTTTAATATGCCTCTTCAAGCTCATTGAATTCAAATTTTTTTTATTTTTCAATTGGTTGCTGGTCTTTTAGCTCCTCAACATATTCAATATATGTTTAAAGTCCTATCTCTGTTATCCCCTTCTAGTTAGATACTTCAATTTTATAGACCTCTGCTTCAAACAAAAGAGCTCTTAACTCTACTTCCCTCTCAATAAAAATAACTTCTTGCTTTTTAGTGGCGCCAAAGTTTAGCTATGATCAATCATTGCCAAGAGAGATTGTTATACAATTTAAGTTAGCAGCTATGTTTAAATTCTTACTTAAATTTCTATTATAAAGCTCTAATAACCTCTCTAATTATAGCAACTATGTATAGGAGTTAGCACTGCAGCACTAATGGTTGATATTGATGTGTGAGAGCTCAATTTTATACTTAGTTTATAACTATAATTTTTCTAATTTCATACTTAATATTTTTAATTTTGTTACCAACTTAGAAAAATTAAGGTTAGTACTGCTACCAAATAGGTTTTGAACCATTTTGGATTTTTTTCATTAAAACCTCATTAGTTTAAAACTAGGTACTAATTAAGTTTTGGTACTATTAAATTGGTACATATTAAAATTAAACGGATTTAGTACCAATAATAATAAAATTAAAACAAATTTAGTACTAATTTAATGGAAATAAATATGGATCTCCATCTCTGAAGTTTGTTACAGCTTCTGCCAGCTTTCTCCACGTATATTTACCAGATTGACCTCCTATAAGATTGCCATATTTAATACTAAGATTTTAAACAGTAGGATCCAGAACTCTATATATTAAAATTTGAAATTCAATAGCAAAAGAAGGAACAAGGATGTAATCTGTATTTACTGCATTGAAGAGGGTTGAAGCTTAAGAAATGATATCAAGATTTAGAAGCAAGGAAGATCTCTATCGATATCTTACTCAACATGGTAAGCATGTAACATATACTTAATCATATACTATAGTGGGTTTATTCCTTCCAACGATGGAAGGTACCAAAATCTCATTCTTAAAAGCGATACTCTGTGATGAGAAGAAAGCCTTAAAAAACAATGAAATTAAGTTGATATTTCAGTCACTAATCTCTACGAGAAGCGATGAAAGATGAAGAGTTGGAAGTTTATCTTCATTCCAAGAAACAACTCTCTAACAAATTTCCAGAAAGGAACTTCTTCATTGGTGTTCTTGGCACTTTAAGAGAGAGAGTTATCTTAGAAAGATCATTGAAGTAGCTCACAAGAAACGCTATTCAATTTCTCCTGAAGATTAAAAGAAGCAAGGCATACTAATTAGCGAGACCTGGCTTGCGGAGCTTAAGAAGCATCCCTTCCTCTCTAGTAAGCTTTGATTCATATCATTGTAGGGAAACCTGGAACTGGAATATTCCTAATGAAAATACATGCAAAGGTTCACAAAGAGAGAAAGTCATAGACTATTCATGAAATGAGCAAGAGACTATATAAAGATGTTTAAAAGTCAGATTAAATGAACATAGATGCAGGAGATGTTATAAAGAGAAGAAATATGGGGCCAAACAGGCAATAAGAAGAGGAGAAGAAAGAGAAGCCAAATCCCTTTCTGGGTTAGTTTAATATGTGAACTTATTCATTCATTTAAATCTAAAACTTATTTATAAATATTTATTCTTCCTTCTCTCGCATAGACTGTTGTATTAACTATGCTCATTATCCTGCAGCTTCTCTGAATCAAGCCTACTATGTCTATAGGCAAGTTATGCATAAGGTGATACAGTAGCAGTTTCTTGTAGTGGGTCTTAATTTAACTCCAATAGAATTTGATTCCATTAAATTATGGACTGTAAGGAACGTTATAACAGGAGTAATGTTTAACTCTTCATATGCTTTCTTAGACTCCTAAGTCTAATGAACTGAGAGGTTTTCAACAAACAGGATGATCTTCTAATCGTTGTATTTATCTCTCAGCTTATGTAGGAACTCTATATACTACTCTCGCTTAATAGAGCGAGGGTGAATAACATAACTCTCTAAACCTGAATCTTCACTAATTCCTACTAAATTGCATGGATTGCAACCTTTACTTTCTAATCGTACTTCTTATACCAAAACTTATTAATAAAGGTGTTGAAGGTAAATTCAGCTTCATCAGCGTGTATGAACTTATTGATATTGTCAATAGCCCTCTGCATTTAATCATATTTATAGTTTAAATTATTACTATAAAATGGCAGTGTAAAATCAATCACTCTCTTCACTCTGTTGACAGTCTTGAATATAATACCATTTCTTCTATAAATATTGGCTATAGTCTAAGGAGAGAAACGCATATCAAGAATCTTACGATGAAACATCACAGCTCGCTAGTCTAATGGAAAGTGTGCCCAATACTTCAAAGTCTTCGAGTTGCAGAGGTAATCAATATGGTGCTGTGAGATCTTTTATTTTCTTGCAGGATGCGTTCAAGAACCAGAATTATAATGCTAAACAGCTAACGAGCAATGATACCTAACAATTGAGATACTCTTGTGTAAAAGCTTAGCTATAGCTGCATAATTTAGAAGGGGTTTGGCTTAGTCTCTATTAATACTCGCGCCATAACTAAGCTTAAGCAGTAAATCTAAATATTACTCATCATAAATAGACCCTAAATTTTGCTAATTTCTATTTCTCATTTTGCATTTTTCCCTAATTTCTCTACTTACCCCAATAAGACCCCAACTATACCCTCCAAATCAAAGCACTTATAAACCTCACTAAGGGGTTTTGGGATTTTGATTTTAATGAAACTCCTATAAGTCTTATTAACTAATCAATATTGAGAGTAATAAAGTTTTGGTTTTAGTCTCAATATTTAAAATAAATGTTAAATAAAGAAGTTAGTTTAATCAAATGAACTTAATAAGATGTTCTTAAAAATTAATTAAATTGATTTACTAAAATTATAAAATATGATTGATGCTGAAAACTGACTTATCATTACATAGTAATGACTTTTCACCAATCATTACTAATTTAATTGGGAAATTATTAATTTACTTAGATTTCTTTAATTTTTAAACATTTTGGGATCCTTAATATATTCTATAAAGGTATTTATAAAAAAAAAATTTCCATAATTAACCAAATAAATATATTTTTTAAAAAATTCTTCTTTCTATTATACTTTATCAATAATTATAATTATTAAGACTCCCAAAATATATTTAAATACATAAAATTAATATATTTAAAGTATTACTGATATCCTTAGAATTAGAATTAGAATTTTAGAGAATATGACTTTTTTCATTGCTCCCTATTTAATTTTTAATACTCTCAGCTTTTATTAAACTCATTGATGTCTGATTTATTTCATCAATAAATGTGGAATCAGTTTTTGATTTATGAGTAGTGAAAAGGTTATCATTAATAATTTTCATAAAAAAATTTTAATTTAATTTATATATTATTATAATATTTCAAAAATATTGAATTTTAATCATCCATCTTTTCAAAGTCAGCAATATCCCTACTCACTTAATATTTTATTATGTCTTGTTAAGTGTTTTTTGATAATTAAAAATCACTCTACGAAAGTTATATATCAACAATATCTTAAGGTGATTATTTATTAGGTTAGAGCTACTTTAGCAATCTAAATTGAAATTGAAAATGATTAGAAATTAATATTAAAAAAAGTTATATCTACGATCAATCTTATTTTAAACTTAATTCTATAGCAGTTAAGATATTGATAACTTTAGGAATGGTGATTTGAAATCTTTTAATTTATGCATTAAATTTTGGGATTTAGAATCATCCTCAATAGTGAGAACATTGTTAATTAAAAAAAACTATATTTCTCCTAATTATATGATTATATGATTATTTAACATTAGATTAAAGAAATGGAATAACTCTTAATTGATATTTTGAAAAAATTAGCTATTCTGTAAGTTTAGCTTTTTGAAATTTTCTCATAATTTTTGTCAAATCCATAAGATTTTTTGATTTTTTCACACCTTATTTGTAAAGTTAGTAAATTTAAAAAATATTATTCTGAGGTCTGTTTTAAGTTTTTCCTATTTTAAATTCTATTAAATAATAAATTGTTTTGAGTAAATACAATTTTTTCAAGACTTATTATTTATATAATTACATTTAACATATTATTTTGGGATTTTTAAAATCAAAGTATTTAAAGTATTGATAAGACTTTATTTAATACCTTAAATTGATAAAAATGTTTTATTAGTAATTCAATAATTTTATTTGATTTTAGGATTAAAATTATATCACAGTATTTTTATTTTCACTCATACAATTTTGTAGAAAAAAAGTTTTTTTAATCAAATTTCACAATTAAAAATTTTATTTTGCTAAAATAACAATACAGCAACTAAATGTAACAAATAATATAAAAGAATTGCCTATATTTTTTTATCTTAAATTGATTAGAAGTAAATTTAAAGGCAATACCAAAATTATATACTCTAATAAAACTGAATTATAATTGAATAATATTATTCTTACACCCAATATAGTCAATTAAATATTTTATATAGTTGAAATGATTTATAATTTAGTAATTTTAATGATTTTTCGATTAAAATATTCCTTCTTTTCGAGCAATTTTTTTGCAATTAATATAAGAAACAAGAAACTTTATTTTAGTCATTAATAAATTCCAAATTGAAAAATAAGGTATCAATCATAAATTAAATTTAACTTAAAAAGAAATAAACAACAAATATCTTAAAGTAGCTTATTATTGATAAAATAGAAAAACATATGAATTTTGATAAATAAATTAAGAATTAAAAATTAAAAATTAAAAATTTAGTCATAAGTCCCCAGCTGTTCAAATGTATGAGAATGAAAATGTTGCTAATAGCGATAGTGAGCAGCAAATGTAGCAATAGAACCAAAAATTGAGCTTAAAAATCGATTTCGGAAATATTGATCATTATTCTAACGCTTACAATGCATTATTTGCCAACTTCTCTTAGCGATCGGTGTCAATAATAGCAGCTACTGAAGGGATAGTGCGATGAGAGTGCATAATAGTAGTGGGAGTGAGAGTTGAGAATGCTTACTGAATCGTTTGATGCCATTGGGTGCAAAACTTCGTGATTCACGCTCGTTATGGCTAGGTAGGTCTAGGCAGCTTGGAAGGTTTGATTGATTAAAACTTAAATTAAAAAGTGCAATATGCAATAATTCGGTTTAATCGCTAATCTAATCAATTACACGCTCGTTGTTGCGATTCTTGCTTAATCTGTCCACTCTTGGTAGGCTGGCGATTGTTGCCAACATTTGCATCAAACGAAGCCATGCTTGATGGTGCTGAACCACTGCTTGATGCTGAAGGCCCATATATTGTTCACATCAGTCTTGGTAATAGCTTTCAGAATCTCCGAGAGCCGCTTCACGAGGAGGATCCTATAGAGTGTTAGGAATGCGATGTTTATTTGCTGTCAACCTGGTCCTGTCTGAGGATCCTCTTGATTTACGAGAACAATTGCTTGATGGGATTGAGCCAAGGAGAGCATTTAGCGTTGAATAGCATTGTCACCTTGAACTTCCTGACTGTAGCCAATACCTCTTAATACTTGTGAATAACTGCGTTGTCCATGAGCAACACGATCCACTTCTAAGCGAAGTCCTTGTCAGTGCGCAGCTGGCGCAGGGTGTGATAGAAAAAGTTCTCGAAAAGCATGGTTAGAAGGCGCCCTCGATGACCTGACTCGAGATCAACCTACCCTTAGTGATGGTGGCCACGAAACTCATGGAGAATCGCTGCCTCTTCGTCAATTCCTTCGCGATTGAGAGATTCCTTGCCAGGAACCCATACTTGCCTAGTCGTTGGTTGGCTTGTTCGCACAACACTCAAAACTCCAAAGCCACTTAGTAAGATTTATATGTGCTTAGTTTTATAGGGTATTGTTGGGGATATTGGGGTTACCAGGCAAAATGCAGGTTTTATGTGTATTTAATGAATATTTAATAAGTATCAGCGTTATTCATTCAAACAAATTTTATCTGCTTATCTATATTGTATCTCTTTGAATATGCTTTCTCTCTAATGGGTCAATGATATCATCTAATGTTTATCGAGGATATGCTGGAGTTCTTAGTATTATCTTCTCTACAATCTTCTTTATTTCTTAGCATACATCATCTTGTTTTATGTGCTTCTCAGCTAAGCTGATTGATTGTTTTTCATATTTTGTGTTCATGGAAGTCATGCTTTCCATATCACACTCTAATATGATAGCAGCAACTGCTCATACATCCCACTAAACTGAACCATTTGTCTACTTCTCTCTGATTGGGAAGTATCATGGTATCCCAAGAACCTTTGCTAAAGTAATGATCTCTTATCTAAAAGCTTTATTGAAATCGATTGCAACTACTTCTAATGGGCAGAGATTCAGCATCACATTTTCAAGCTTCAGATCTCTATGAACATATTCAAGTTCATGCAACTCCTTGAAACCCTTTATCATATATGAAAGTATATCGTTTAAATCATCGGGATATCGATTATGATAGAGAATGTCTCTCAGAGTCATTTTGAATTTCTTTAACCTTAGTGTGATGAAACCATAACTTAAAATAACTCTATCGAGCTTAAGCGAATTTTTGCAATCTATTCTCTAGACCTCTCTAAGAACCATGTATTCATTAGCAAACTCGTTCTAATACTCAAGAACCCAATACCTTTTCAGTTGTTTGATTGAGTTTTTTATTGATAAAAGTAGACTATTAGTGCATACTTTATTAGGGTTTTAATAGGGTTTATGTAGGGGTTTAATGTTTAAATATTAGTAATCTAAGTGAGTATAACAAGCGAGTTTTTAAGATATCTCACACAAACATAAGCTTAGTGTCATATGGCAGTTCTCTGAAATTTATCTTTCTAAGATGATGTTTAATTGTTTCTATTGTTTGTTAATTATCTTAGCTTGGCTTGATAATAGTTGAGTATGCAAGTTCTCTGAGACCTCCATTTATTTTATTTTTATCGAGAAATTGTTTGATTCTCTGCTTAGAATCTCTCCCCTGCAGCTAAAGTAATCGTTTCTTGGCATGTCGCTCTCTACTATTATTACTGCTAGAGCCCAGATATACCATTAAGTGTCTCCATCTCTCCAATCCTCTCTCTCTCTCTGAGAGGCTTGACTCTTTGAGCTCTGTTGAAGTCAATAATATAAACTCTAAGAGACTGAAAATTCAACATGATATTCTCTGGCTTTAAGTCTCTATGAACATAACCTAGCTTGTGAAGCTCTTCAGTCCCCTCAACTATATGCTATACTATCTAGCTAATTCATCTCTGACATCTATTGTCAGATAAGAATTCTCTGTAAGCCATTTCAAGTAAAGGAAGCCTAAAGGCCACATGATCTTTACCAAGTAAAAGAGCATCAACCTAGATGATAAGCCTGCACTCATTTAACTTTGCCTTTTAAAGAGCATAATAATCATTAGCAAATTCCATTTGGAATCTTTATTGCCTCCATTTTAACCATAATTTTATTGATCTCAGAGACTGGAAAGTTCTTGACTGCTTTCTTCATTTTAACTTACTTCTAGACTTCAACTCTAAGAGACTCCACTAGGTTTCTTGATCCTCTCTTTTAGAGGAATCTATTCCCTGTAGGTTCATAAATAAAGACAAAACTTTAATTCTGCTTTTCCTTTAAGTGCACTTTGAGGTCTCTAGTATGAGAATATGGCTTCTCACAGAACTCACAGACATACTTCCCATCTTTCTTTTAATGCTTGAGATATAACCTATAGGATGTATGGGCATTAGCAGCAATAATAATAGAGTGCGATATGCCTCGCAACGATTACTATTCTACAAGGTGCGAGAAAGATGCTAAGCAAAAAATAAAGTAATTTAAAAATAAAACAAGAGTCTCACAATCAATAAAACAAATGGAAGACTCAAAAATAATAAAACCAAACTCAAGATCAGACATATCAATAGAGCAGATAGAGTTGTGGTTAAGCAAGATAAACTTTAGACCTCTCCCACATAATCCAAAAATGCATTTTGAGTGATTAAATTAAATACATTTACTAAAAATTTCACATTAAAACCTATTAACAACCCCAACCCCTAACAAATTCCCTACAAATCAAAGCACTTATAAACCTAAGGGGTTTTGGGGTTTTGAATACTGGGTTTTAAAAAATTATCACAATTATTTTCCAAAATTTCTTAATAAGCCTTAATTTATGTACTAGAGTGTAAGTTACAACTAATCTTAAGAACTAAAGAATAATTTAAGCCAATAGCTCAAACTTGTATTATCGCAACATTATCGATGTATCGCAACATAAACCACGATTTTCCAAAATTTCTACAAAAAGTTTAGAAAATTCTAAAAAAAGTTCCAAATTTTATAAATTTACTTACTTTAAGTAAATTTTAATATCTTAAATCATTTTTATAGGTTTTTTTAAAATCAAGTTGAGAGAGATGCTGGGTGGAACTCACAGCAACACTTTAGGTCAGGTAGTGAAGCAGGATTGGTGTAAGCCCAATCAAACATTTTAACTTTATTGGTCAAGTATAGAGAGAAGCTGGGGTGGAAATCCCTGCATTTTTAGACAAACTTAGAGGGGTCTAGTGGGTTAAAGTCCCACTTTATCACAAATAATTATGTTTGATTAGTTAATTATTTATTCATTATTATTAGGTTTAGGGTTGTCTGATCTGCTTTTTCATAAACTATTATTCCAAGCAGGTTTGAGCTCAGCTTATGCCTGGGCAGACGATCAGCTTCAAATCTTGAATAACCTTGAAGATTTCTAGAATTAACCCTAATCTTTGAAATGTTTGATAATTTATGATTATTAAGTTTGTAGTTTTACTTCAAGTTTTATTAAGCCTAGCTATTTTGGTTCTCGTTGCCTTAAACACAAGTATACTTAGAAAATATTTGTTTAAATTACAAACAGACTTTAGAATTGTTAGATGTCGTCTTTAGCAAGGTATAAACCCGAAACCGTATGGATAAATTTATTTAAAATCGAGGAGAAAGTTTTTGGATTTTTATTGAATTCTACTTACTTTTACCTGTTGCTAAAGTTAGTTATAGACTAAAGTAGCTCGTGAAACGCTGTAATTAACTTGCATCACCCATTCAACACCAGCTTCCCAACCCGCCATTTCGTGCATCTTCAAGAGCCCCTTGTGCTTCCACTCGTTTCTTAGTTCTCCCTCCCTCCACATGAAACTCTCCTTGTCGATAAGCGAGAAAGCGCCGTCGCCTGCCGGCTTTTAATAGTTCAAAACATTTGCTGTAATGAGAATGAGAATCAATAACGATGCTTACCAAGCTTGCTTAGCGCTGTTGAGAAGTGAAACAAAAACGAAGTACACGCAGCACAGTGAGCGTAGATAGGTAGCTATGAGCACTAGAGTGAGAATGAAGCATAAGAGTATACTTACAAGCAAAGTGTAGAGAGCGCACATGCACGAAGTGCGATGGGAAAGTAGTAAGCTGTTGTAGCTCCAGTAAACATGCAAAGTGTCAACAGCGTCGCAGTCGTTCATTCAAATAGAGTCTTCAACCAAGGAGTTCAAGCCCCTTCAAGGCATTCAAGCATCAGTAGCGAAACAACTGTAGAATTGTAGCAGCAACATCCGTGATCGCAGCAAACTTTAGTTTCAAAAATTAAATTTTATATTAATAAAGTTAGACTGAAGTTATAGAGTGATTAGAGTGTCTAATAGTGTGAAGTTTAAATCAAGTAACTACAGGCAAGGAGGTCAAACCAAGGCGCCACCTTCCACTACCATCAACCCCAAAACCCTTTCAGTAGTTTGATTGAGTTTTTGATTGATAAAAGTAGACTATTAGTGCATACTTTATTAGGGTTTTAATAGGGTTTATGTAGGGTTTAAAGTAAATATTAGTAATTTAAGTGAGTATAACAAGCGAGTTTTTAAGATATCTCACACAAACATAAGCTTAGTGTCATGTGGCAGTTCTCTGAAATTTATCTTTCTAAGATGATTTTTAATTTTCTATTGTTTGTTAATTCTCTTAGCTTGGCTTGATAATAGTTGAGTATGCAAGTTCTCTGAGACCTCCATTTATTTTATTTTTATCGAGATATTGTTTGATTATCTGCTTAGAATCTCTCTCACCCCTGCAGCTAAAGTAATCGTTTCTTGGCATGTCACTCTCATTATTATTACTGCTAGAGCCCAGATATCCCATTAAGCGTCTCCATCTCTCCAATCCTCTCTCTCTCTCTAGGCAGAAGCTTGCACTCTTTGAGCTCTGTTGAAGTCAATAATATAAACTCTAAGAGGCTGAAAGTTAATAATGATGTACTCTGGCTTTAAGTCTCTATGAACATAACCTAACTTATGAAGCTCTTCAATCCCCTCAACTATCTGCTATACTATCTAGCTAATTTATCTCTGACATCTATTGTCAGATAAAAAATCTCTGTAAGTCATTTCAAATAAAGGAAGCCTGAAGGCTACAAGATCTTTACCAAGTAAAATAGCATCAAGCTAGATGATATGCCTGCACTCATTTAACTTTGCCTTTTAAAGAGCATAATACTCATTAGCAAATTCCATTTGGAATCTTTATTGCCTCTATTTTAACCATGACTTTATTGATCTCAGAGACTGGAAAGTTCTTGACTGCTTTCTTCATTTTAACTTACTTCTACACTTCAACTCTAAGAGACTCCACTAGGTTTCTTGATCCTCTCTTTTAGAGGAATCTATTCCCTGTAGGTTCATGAATAAAGACAAAACTTTAATTGTGCTTATCCTTTAAGTGCACTTTGAGGTCTCTAGTATGAGAATATGGCTTCTCACAGAACTCACAGACATACTTCCCATCTTTCTTTTAATGCTTGAGATATAACCTTAGTGGGATGAATGGGCATTAGCAGCAATAATAATAGAGTGCGATATGCCTCGCAACGATTACCATTCTACAAGGTGCGAGAAAGATGCTAAGCAAAAAATAAAGTAATTTAAAGATAAAACAAGAGTCTCAAAATCAATAAAACAAATGGAAGACTCAATAATAAAACCAAACTCAAGATCAGACATATCAATAGAGCAGATAGAGTTGTGGTTAAACAAGATAAACTTTAGACCTCTCCCACATGATCAAAAGTGCATTTTGAGTGATTAAATTAAATACATTTACTAAATATTTCACATTAAAACATAATAATAACCCCAACCCCTAACAAATTCCCTACAAATCAAAGCACTTATAAACCTAAGGGGTTTTGGGGTTTTGAATACTGGGTTTTAAAAAATTATCACAATTATTTTCCAAAATTTCTTAATAAGCCTTAATTTATGTACTAGAGTGTAAGTTACAACTAATCTTAAGAACTAAAGAATAATTTAAGCCAATAGCTCAAACTTGTATTATCGCAACATTATCGATGTATCGCAACATAAACCACGATTTTCCAAAATTTCTACAAAAAGTTTAGAAAATTATAAAAAAGTTCCAAATTTTATAAATTTACTTACTTTAAGTAAATTTTAATATCTTAAATCATTTTTATAGGTTTTTTTTTAAAATCAAGTTGAGAGAGATGCTGGGTGGAACTCACAGCAACACTTTAGGTCAGGTAGTGAAGCAGGATTGGTGTAAGCCCAATCAAACATTTTAACTTTATTGGTCAAGTATAGAGAGAAGCTGGGGGGGAAATCCCTGCATTTTTAGACAAACTTAGAGGGGTCTAGTGGGTTAAAGTCCCACTTTATCACAAATAATTATGTTTGATTAGTTAATTATTTATTCATTATTATTAGGTTTAGGGTTGTCTGATCTGCTTTTTCATAAACTATTATTCCAAGCAGGTTTGAGCTCAGCTTATGCCTGGGCAGACGATCAGCTTCAAATCTTGAATAACCTTGAAGATTTCTAGAATTAACCCTAATCTTTGAAATGTTTGATAATTTATGATTATTAAGTTTGTAGTTTTACTTCAAGTTTTATTAAGCCTAGCTATTTTGGTTCTCGTTGCCTTAAACACAAGTATACTTAGAAAATATTTGTTTAAATTACAAACAGACTTTAGAATTGTTAGATGTCGTCTTTAGCAAGGTATAAACCCGAAACCGTATGGATAAATTTATTTAAAATCGAGGAGAAAGTTTTTGGATTTTTATTGAATTCTACTTACTTTTACCTGTTGCCAAAGTTAGTTATAGACTAAAGTAGCTCGTGAAACGCTGTAATTAACTTGCATCACCCATTCAACCCCAGCTTCCCAACCCGCCATTTCGTGCATCTTCAAGAGCCCCTTGTGCTTCCACTCGTTTCTTAGTTCTCCCTCCCTCCACATGAAACTCTCCTTGTCGATAAGCGAGAAAGCGCCGTCGCCTGCCGGCTTTTAATAGTTCAAAACATTTGCTGTAATGAGAATGAGAATCAATAACGATGCTTACCAAGCTTGCTTAGCGCTGTTGAGAAGTGAAACAAAAACGAAGTACACGCAGCACAGTGAGCGTAGATAGGTAGCTATGAGCACTAGAGTGAGAATGAAGCATAAGAGTATACTTACAAGCAAAGTGTAGAGAGCGCACATGCACGAAGTGCGATGGGAAAGTAGTAAGCTGTTGTAGCTCCAGTAAACATGCAAAGTGTCAACAGCGTCGCAGTCGTTCATTCAAATAGAGTCTTCAACCAAGGAGTTCAAGCCCCTTCAAGGCATTCAAGCATCAGTAGCGAAACAACTGTAGAATTGTAGCAGCAACATCCGTGATCGCAGCAAACTTTAGTTTCAAAAATTAAATTTTATATTAATAAAGTTAGACTGAAGTTATAGAGTGATTAGAGTGTCTAATAGTGTGAAGTTTAAATCAAGTAACTACAGGCAAGGAGGTCAAACCAAGGCGCCACCTTCCACTGCCATTCAAAACCCCAAAACCCTTTCAGTAGTTTGATTGAGTTTTTGATTGATAAAAGTAGACTATTAGTGCATACTTTATTAGGGTTTTAATAGGGTTTATGTAGGGGTTTAATGTTTTAATATTAGTAATTTAAGTGAGTATAACAAGCGAGTTTATTTGATATCTCACACAACCATAAGCTTAGTGTCATGTGGCAGTTCTCTGAATTTTATCTTTCTAAGATGATGTTTAATTGTTTCTATTGTTTGTTAATTATCTTAGCTTGACTTGATAATAGTTGAGTATGCAAGTTCTCTGAGACCTCCATTTATTTTATTTTAATCGAGATATTGTTTGATTCTCTGCTTAGAATCTCTCTCACCCCTGCAGCTAAAGTAATCGTTTCTTGGCATGTCACTCTCATTATTATTACTGCTAGAGCCCAGATATCCCATTAAGTGTCTCCATCTCTCCAATCCTCTCTCTCTCTCTCTTGCAGAGGCTTGCACTCTTTGAGCTCTGTTGAAGTCTATAAAATAAACTCTAAGAGGCTGAAAGTTCAACATGATATTCTCTGGCTTTAAGTCTCTATGAACATAACCTAGCTTGTGAAGCTCTTCAATCCCCTAACTATCTGCTATACTATCTAGCTAATTTATCTCTGACATCTATTGTCAGATAAGAATTCTCTGTAAGTCATTTCAAGTAAAGGAAGCCTGAAGGCTACATGATCTTTACCAAGTAAAATAGCATCAAGCTAGATGATATGCCTGCACTCATTGAACTGAGCCTTTTAAAGAGCATAATACTCATTAGCAAATTCCATTTGGGAATCTTTATTGCCTCTATTTTAACCATGATTTTATTGATCTCAGAGACTGGAAAGTTCTTGACTGCTTTCTTCATTTTTAACTTACTTCTAGACTTCAACTCTTAGAGACTCCACTAGGTTTCTTGATCCTCTCTTTTAGAGGAATCTATTCCCTGTAGGTTCATGAATAAAGACAAAACTTTAATTGTGCTTTTCCTTTAAGTGCACTTTGAGGTCTCTAGTATGAGAATATGGCTTCTCACAGAACTCACAGACATACTTCCCATTTTTCTTTTAATGCTTGAGATATAACATAGTGGGATGTGTGGGCATTAGCAGCAATAATAATAGAGTGCGATATGCCTCGCAACGATTACTATTCTACAAGGTGCGAGAAATATGCTAAGCAAAAAATAAAGTAATTTAAAGATAAAACAAGAGTCTCACAATCAATAAAACAAATGGAATACTCAAAAATAATAAAACCAAACTCAAGATCAGACATATCAATAGAGCAGATAGAGTTGTGGTTAAGCAAGATAAACTTTAGACCTCTCCCACATGATCAAAAGTGCATTTTGAGTGATTAAATTAAATACATTTACTAAATATTTCACATTAAAACATAATAATAACCCCAACCCCTAACAAATTCCCTACAAATCAAAGCACTTATAAACCTAAGGGGTTTTGGGGTTTTGAATACTGGGTTTTAAAAAATTATCACAATTATTTTCCAAAATTTCTTAATAAGCCTTAATTTATGTACTAGAGTGTAAGTTACAACTAATCTTAAGAACTAAAGAATAATTTAAGCCAATAGCTCAAACTTGTATTATCGCAACATTATCGATGTATCGCAACATAAACCACGATTTTCCAAAATTTCTACAAAAAGTTTAGAAAATTCTAAAAAAAGTTCCAAATTTTATAAATTTACTTACTTTAAGTAAATTTTAATATCTTAAATCATTTTTATAGGTTTTTTTAAAATCAAGTTGAGAGAGATGCTGGGTGGAACTCACAGCAACACTTTAGGTCAGGTAGTGAAGCAGGATTGGTGTAAGCCCAATCAAACATTTTAACTTTATTGGTCAAGTATAGAGAGAAGCTGGGGTGGAAATCCCTGCATTTTTAGACAAACTTAGAGGGGTCTAGTGGGTTAAAGTCCCACTTTATCACAAATAATTATGTTTGATTAGTTAATTATTTATTCATTATTATTAGGTTTAGGGTTGTCTGATCTGCTTTTTCATAAACTATTATTCCAAGCAGGTTTGAGCTCAGCTTATGCCTGGGCAGACGATCAGCTTCAAATCTTGAATAACCTTGAAGATTTCTAGAATTAACCCTAATCTTTGAAATGTTTGATAATTTATGATTATTAAGTTTGTAGTTTTACTTCAAGTTTTATTAAGCCTAGCTATTTTGGTTCTCGTTGCCTTAAACACAAGTATACTTAGAAAATATTTGTTTAAATTACAAACAGACTTTAGAATTGTTAGATGTCGTCTTTAGCAAGGTATAAACCCGAAACCGTATGGATAAATTTATTTAAAATCGAGGAGAAAGTTTTTGGATTTTTATTGAATTCTACTTACTTTTACCTGTTGCCAAAGTTAGTTATAGACTAAAGTAGCTCGTGAAACGCTGTAATTAACTTGCATCACCCATTCAACCCCAGCTTCCCAACCCGCCATTTCGTGCATCTTCAAGAGCCCCTTGTGCTTCCACTCGTTTCTTAGTTCTCCCTCCCTCCACATGAAACTCTCCTTGTCGATAAGCGAGAAAGCGCCGTCGCCTGCCGGCTTTTAATAGTTCAAAACATTTGCTGTAATGAGAATGAGAATCAATAACGATGCTTACCAAGCTTGCTTAGCGCTGTTGAGAAGTGAAACAAAAACGAAGTACACGCAGCACAGTGAGCGTAGATAGGTAGCTATGAGCACTAGAGTGAGAATGAAGCATAAGAGTATACTTACAAGCAAAGTGTAGAGAGCGCACATGCACGAAGTGCGATGGGAAAGTAGTAAGCTGTTGTAGCTCCAGTAAACATGCAAAGTGTCAACAGCGTCGCAGTCGTTCATTCAAATAGAGTCTTCAACCAAGGAGTTCAAGCCCCTTCAAGGCATTCAAGCATCAGTAGCGAAACAACTGTAGAATTGTAGCAGCAACATCCGTGATCGCAGCAAACTTTAGTTTCAAAAATTAAATTTTATATTAATAAAGTTAGACTGAAGTTATAGAGTGATTAGAGTGTCTAATAGTGTGAAGTTTAAATCAAGTA